>RXPK01000915.1:0-76281 GCA_004143645.1 Protaetia brevitarsis | reverse complement strand
TTAAGATTTAAATCATGCATCAGGAAAAAATATATATTTTTCTTTTTAAAGAAACAAGTTTTATTTTTATGAAAGATTGAAAAATTTGAATTTACAAATTTTCTATTTAGAAAAAAAATAAAATAAACATATTTGTAGAAACACGAAGTTTACTTAACTCCTTACCTAATCAGTGGCGGTTCGTTACAAGGGTAAATCTTCACAATTATAAACATATTTTTTTATGGATTAATTTATTTTTTAAGTTAGTAATTGAAAAAAATAATATAAGTTGAAATTTTTGTGCAGAGGAAAAACGATTCGAGTGCAATTTATCCACACCAGCGCCATCTAACGGAAATAAAGTGAAGTTCTATTTAAAATTCTGTTACTAAATGTGCTCAGGCGAATTTTGCAATAACATCAATATTATTATGAGTTCATATATTAGTGGTTTTATATTTCAGGCAGAATATTTCACTAAATTCCTTTCATATGGAATGCAATATACTCTCTTTTAATAAGAAAAGCACATTTATTTATTGATTCTTATCAGAAAACAGCCACTAAACAAACTTTGAAGAAGTTTACTGTTGTTAATGAAAAAAAGAGCAGTTTTTTCTTTATTTGAAATTGAAGGGATACAGTAAAAAGTATGAGTAAAAACTATTAAATGAAGGAAACTTAAAAGTGTCTAATTTCACCTTTAGGTTTAAAATTTATAGATAATTTACAAAATGCAATAAATTATTTGTTTTATTTCTAGAAACCATTTAATTTTTTTTTCAGGTATATATTTGTTGTAATAAATAATTGTTAGAAAGTTAGAAAAAGAGTTAATTAAGTCTTGTTTTAATTTGAATTGCATATTAATAAGAATAATAATACATTGTTTGAAACTCTTACACCTTTGTGTCATTAATTTTATGAACATGGAGTTTCAAAACACTGTATTTTCCTCTCCTATTAGTTATTTCAAATTCCATATGTTAGAATTCAATGTTACAAATTCGTTCCAACAATTTTTTTCCTAATTATTTAATTTTAAAATGAATAAAAGAATAAAAGTTTGTGGCTGTACCCTTTCAACATTCCTCAAATTATTCTAGGAGAAACAGAATATTTTTTTCAAGAAAGAAATTGAAAGTAATTGGAGCTTTGGGGAAATGGTAATAACCTGAGATTTTTTAATTTAAAATTGTTTTAACTTTAATTTTTATGTATCTAAATATATATAATAATTAAAGTTAAATAATCATATTACTTAAATATTTTTTTTTTTAATCATTTGGTGACTTTTACTGAATTTAAATAACAAATTTAATAATATATTAATAAATAAAAATATTAATATAATTTTAAATCCGGTTTTAATAGGTTGAGATAATAAATATATTAATAATGCGCTGATTTTGAACGAACCCCACTGATTATACATATAATTAATTCATGAAAATAACATATTTTCTTTTAGTGTAGTTTAATTTTGATTTATTGTAATTATTTTTTTTTTTTGAATATTTTAGGATAATTTTCACAAAAAATTATGTTTATATATATATGTGAATGCATATTAGTATATATTTATATCATCATAAAAAAAGAGATTAGCTATTAATTGCGGTGATATGTTTTAAAACTACTTTTAATTTAATTTTTTTTTTATTTATTTAATAATCTAAATTTTAATTTTTACGAGGCGTAGCTAATAAATTCGCTATTTTAGTAGGGTATTTTAATTTAATTATCCTATTGTTGCGTAATATACAGGGTGATTCATGCTATAAGGGACGGAATATTTTAGGCAAAATATTCTGTCTTTCACATTGGGATATATTGGGGGGCTATTATAATTAACTTACTTTTTAAAATTATTTCCAAAGCATTAAAAGTATCAAAGTTGTATTTTTGCAAATGGAATCGCCTCTATATATATTGTGGAATTTTTGGACTCTCCGATCAAAATAAGTGTCTGTTTTAATTAATGGTTTATATATAATACCTAAACCTTAAGGTCTTTTTAAATAATTTTAAATTTGAGCAAATCTATTCTCATGTTTCAAACACTTAAAGAAATCTTTATGTTACGTAAGCGAAATTTACAGTGAAGTGTGACAATAGATCATATTTTATAATTCTATTATAAATATAATAAATGCCATCTTATATAGGATGTACAAAAATTAAAACTAATCAAATAAGAATTTTAAGTGGCTATAAGTTGATTAATTTACTAGAACCAGCAAATGCAAATGTACTTTTTAATTAAATGCTTCACTTTTTAAGAATAAATTAAAACAGTATCTTTTACGAAAATCTTTTTATACTGTAGAGGAATTTTTAAATCGTAAATAACTTAATACTGTGACAATTACCAATATCGATTTAGTTCTATGGTAAATAAAGTATTATTATTATTATTATCTATATAATGGTTATTTATAACTTCTTTAAGTCTGGACGTTTTTACAGAATATGCCAAATAATCTTTTTAAATAAAAGTTCTAATGTATTTAGCTGCCTATGGTTTTAGAAATGTCAGATAATTCATTTTAGCATGCAAAATCTGCTTTTGCCTTAACGTCCTTTTTTTTTGAAATTGTGGAACTTGAGATTGTCATTGCGTGAAATTTCTAAATACCATAGACAACGAGACATACTACGACTTTTATTATTAAAAAAAAACACATAAAATGGTGTAAGAAACGATTTTTTGCCATATTTAAAGTTATGAATACGATTTGATAGTTAATTAAAAAGTACAATTTGCTGGTAAGTCAAAAACATATAGCATTCTACTATTTAAATTTATGAAGTTATAGCTACTTAAAATTCTTATTTGATTACTTTTAATTTTTGTACACCCTGTATAAGATAAGACCCTTCTTACACTTCACTGTAACTTTCATTTATATAAAATAAATATTTCTTAAGTTTTTGAAACACTAGAAATTAGAAAATGTTTGATGAGAAGCACTGACTTCACGATTCGAATCAATCTCTAAGTATGTAATTTAAATTTTATATCAAAGCAACGGTTTCGGCCTAGGTCATCATCAGGCTTCTATACAACAATATAAAATGCATAATAATAAAAAAATGTTAATTTTGATTGATAAATTATATTGTTATCGTTCTAAAAATGTAAAAATATTATATTATGTATATTTATTGAAGAATTGTAAACATATACGTATTGGATATTTTGTTACGATATTTACTTGCTTTTTAAAAAGTTTTTATATTTGCATAGAGATTTTATACATGTAATTTCCTTGTTTGCACGTTCACCAATTTAGTATCTTTCATAACTCGACGTACGACAGGTTAAAATTTAAAACAAAACATTTTACATTCGTTTTAAATTCCATTTAATAGTATTTTTTTTTTAAATTAAAAATTTAAATTGGATTTTCACAAAACTCAAAACCCCCCAAGATTGAAGTATCATACACCATATTACAACAGACAGTCACTTTGATCGGAGAAACCAAAAAAATGCCATCATAATATACAGGGTGTTCGTTCCATACACAAAATACAACTGTTAGGTAATTTGGAACATTCTATATAATATGTAAATAATTTTAAAAAATAACCCCTATACAGGGTGTCCAGTAAAGATGTTCCGATCTTTAAGGAGCTGATAGCTGACGCCATTTTGATTAAAAAACTCTATATACGTTTTCGACTTTCGACGCTTCTTTTAAAAGTTACAGCCGTTTCAATTTGAATTTTTTTTGAATTAACAAATAATTATTAATCAAGAATTAGATTTGATCTAATATCGTCACTAACTGTCATTTTTGACTGTACTATTTTAATAAGCAAGTCCGTAATCCAGAAACAACAGTTCATAATTTAGCGCTATAATGAAATATTTCTATCAAGTATAAGAAGTTAGACTTTCTTTTACTTAATCATAATGATACTTCTATCAGCTGCTTCAATATCAGAACACTTTTACTGGATAAATAATTTTAAAAAATAACCCCTATACAGGGTGTCCAGTAAAGATGTTCCGATCTTTAAGGAGCTGATAGCTGACGCCATTTTGATTAAAAAAGTCTATATACGTTTTCGAGTTTTGACGCTTCTTTTAAAAGTTACAGCCGTTTCAATTTTTTTTTTTTTTTGAATTGGCAAACAGCAAACTTTATTAATCGAGCATTCTATTTGATCTAATATCGTCACACTAACTGTCATTTTTGACAGTACTATTTTAATAAGCAAGTCCGTAATGCAGGAACAATTCATAATTCAGCGCTGTAATGAAATATTTCTATCAAATAGAAGTCTTTCTATCACATCTTCTATCAGCTGCTTCAATATTAGAACACTTTTACTGGACACCCTGTATATTCCAAAAGTATTTTTCTCAAATCACGTATTTTGGCCGAAATATTCTATGCCATGTAGTAGTACCCTGTATAATATACATATTTTTTTTTAAATTTATTTACGATAAAAAAGAGGATAAAAATGATTTATGATTTATTGAAAAAATAAAATAAATTAAAATAAAATAAAAACATTTAACTATAAGTGTATTTTTTTTTTTAATAATATGCAACAAACGATTTTTTCTTATTAAAATTGTACCAGAAAAAAAAAACAATTTTATATATATATAACAAATATTTTACAAAAAAAAAATATTTTTTAGCATTTATTAATATTTTTTTTATATATATATATATGTATATACAAATTACATTATTTATATTTTAAGCACACAAGCTACTACGAAAAAAAAACAAAAAAAATCCCGGGTATACAACAACAACAACGGCCAAAATCAGTCTTCATTTATTACTAAATTAAATAAAAAAATAAAACCCATTTCAATGTTTCACTTTCGCGTTGTTACTACTACTGTTACCTAGATATTGGGGCGCGCTACTACGAACGAAATCGATCTTAGCGTAGGTAAAACTCCCCTCCCCTTCCGGAACCACGGCTGCCCCCACCCCAGAACTCCCTGAACCGCCCCCACCGTCCCCACTTTGCGATTTCAGCGTCCTGGGACTACGACTGCCATCTTCCTCCGTTTTCACCAACTCCAAGCTGGCGTAACACAACTGAGTCTCGCCGCTAGATGTCGCAGACGGCGGTCGAGTCGGATCGTTACCGACCGATGGTGGTCTGGAGCCGACTATGGTGGACACTTCGCTCGAAGTCGATCCGGGCCGCGAAGAAGAAGTGGGAACAACTCTGCTGGGGGATTCGACTTCGACGCCGCGTAGATTCTCCAAGGATCTGTGAGAGCCGTGTGCGGATGCTGTCAGTCGTTCGTTCGATTCCGTGATCGGTCGAAAGAGCTTCTCGTTGGAGCGATTCGCCGTTTCTTTGGTCAATTTTCCCGCTGCTAGGATGGGAACATAATCGGCACTTTGGGTTCGCTTATAGGGTTTAGCTGGATTGTAATTGACGTAATCTGAATCGGATCGATTTGTCCTGCTGAAATCCATTACAGCGTAATCGTCGTTTGAAGCGTATTTTCCTATGGTTGGGGGGGAGTTTTCCAGAATTTATCGGCGAACTAGGGCTGTTTAAACTCATGGGGAATAGCGTCGAAGAGCTGGAAGGTGTCGTTGCACTCGAAGTGGAACTATCCTTTGAATCTCTACGGCTATTCCTGCGTGATCTGGTCCTGGGTAGACTAGAATACAATCCGTAGTTGCTGCTGGATAATGGTAAACACATCTTTGGTGGCGTTCCCGTTGAGAACTTCCTTCCGGTCCAGGAGCAGAATGAGGGACTGCTGGAAGAACCGGGTCCTTTAGCCAATTGGACGTTTTGGCTAGGGGGGTTAGTGGTTTGGATTATCTGTATGGGCTGCGAGCGGATTTTCTGTTGCTCTTTTCTGCTGTTCTTCCTCTCCCTTTTCCTGGAATTCGACCCGATACTCATATTGGTGTAATCGGAATTCTCAACATCAGTTCCACCATCCAAACTAGTTTGACGCCGATGCGCCGATATTCCAGCTTTCCCCGGCGTCATTTCCACATAACCATCGTTCGTGGTGGTAGCAACAGCTGGATAATCCACGTCTATATATTCGATGGAAGAAGGGGATCCTTCGAAGATATTCGGGGAAATCGAAGATTTCACCGGAGATGATGAATAATGCACCTCATTATTCACTTTACTCCCTTTACCATTATTATTACAATTCATATCCATATAATCCCCGGAATTAGGGGATAACGGCGATTTAGACAGTGGGGAATTGGTAACACCTTTCCCCTTCTTATTCCTCCCCAAATTCATATCCATATACCCACTAGGCGTGGGGGTAACTTCCTTAATCTTATTCAAACATTCAGATTTCCCCGGCGAAGTTCCAGCTGTCATATCAACATAATCCTGATGGTTATTCTTATTATTATTATTATTGCTGCTCTCCTGCATTTTCTTATGCAATAAACGCTTCTTCTCGGCATCTGGGGTATTCCCGGCTTCATCTCCACGTATCCGAAGGTGTCTTAGACCCCGCCCCCATATCCACGTAATTCCCAGTCTGTGGCTTCGAGAAATCCATTTCCACGTGGTAATTATTCGAGGAATTCAATGAGGAATGCGAACCCTGCAGCCTGCAATTCAACAGCAAAGGTGCGCTGGAGGATTTAGCCCCATTATTGTGCGTCTGTTGGAAGCCATAGGGTGGTAAGATGCGGTTCTGTATCCGTTTGGTCTTAGCGCCGAAACTATAAGCTCTCTCCCTGGCAGCTTCGCTCTGATGATTATTAGAACGGCATTTCGTGGTTTCCGGTCTCGACCCGAAAGAGTAAGCCCTGGCTGGGCGATCGCTACCCTCATCTTCAGACGTTGTCAGATACGATGGTACCTTCTCCAGCATATATTCGACGAATCTGATATCAGTCGAAGGAGTACCAGAAGTCACGCTGCTCAAACTAGCTGTTGGTGACATGAACGGCGGATGACTCCTATTACTCGGGCTCATATCGACGTAACCATCATCTGATCGAGTCGAATGCGTGTGCCGGGGAATGAAGGTGACGCAGCTCAAATCGCGGTGACATAAATACTGCGCCCCATCCACCATATCTTCCCCATTCTCTTCGACGATCGGCTCATCTGGAGTGAGGGAGTGTGCGCACCTGCCACCAGTCGTACCACCCCCCAATATATCCGGATCGTGCCAATGGTCGTCGTCTATGCTGGTGGAACTGCCAGCGGAATCAGTGGAACCTGCAGCTGATGGAGGAGTAATCGGACTGCCTATAGACATGGGCCTGTGTGGGAGAAGGTAACGCTGTTGATTCAAGAAAGGGATGTGATTCCTTCGCTCGTGGTCCTGGCACGCGATGGCATGCTGTCGCATCGTTCTCTGGTCGCGTTGTTGGTCGACAAGCCTAAAAATAAACAGAGGATAATGCATCACGGTGGAATTGTGATGGAAAGAGTGAAGTAAGCATACTAACAGAGAAGTATTATACTGACAATTAGTGTCTGTAATAATGATCATACGCCAATTAAGTCGGTAAGCCTACATTTGTATTAATTAATCCGTAATGGTAGCTGTGAAGTTTATGTCAATCATTCTAGAGCACAGTGGCAAAGGACATCCCAACAAGAACGGACACTTAGCGTCGGCACCTTTGATAAGCCAAAAAGTACTCAAAAAAGATGGCGATTCGTGAAGCGCACAAATTCTATAAACATTTTTTCTTTGAAAGGTCTAGAGCAGTGTTTTCAACCGGTGGTCCGCGGACCAGCTCCGGTCCGTGAAAATTTTTCTGCCAGTCCTTGATAATATTAAGAACCTAAATTACAAAGCATTGTCCTCAAGACTAAATTATACACCCATCATGGTATAATAAAACAAGGTATTCTTATAAAGATAAAGGGAACGAAATTGTGTCCGTTCTGGGCACATAATGTATTTATTTACCAGAAAATGTCAATCAAAAGCCGTTATAAAGGATATTATAAATAAATATATTATTGTAGTATCGGAAATTGGAAGTGATAAAGCCATGAAACCCTTGAAACTTGCCCGTCATTTGAATTCAAAGCATAAAGATCTTGTCAATAAACCTGTAGACTTTTTTAAGAGATTATGTGACCAAATGAAAACCCAAAAATTTGAAATAAAAACAATGGTGACTTCTGATAAATCAGTACTGCGTGCATCATACTTAGCTGCTCTACGTATAGCTAAAACTAAGAAAGCATTTACAATTGGCGAGGAGTTAGTAAAGCCTTGCGTCTTACAATTAGATATTGCGCAAGAGGTTTTAGGACCTCGATCCGTTAGAAAACTAGAGGCTATACCCATCTCGGATACCACCATTCAAATAAGAATTGTTGATATGGCCGCGGATGTCGAAATTCAGGTTATAGAAGGGATAACGAAATCAAGATATTTCGCGATTCAACTTGACGAATCTACTGATGTGGGTAACCACGCTATCCTTCTTTGCTTTGTGAGGTATATTGATGCAGAAGATTTAAGGGAAGAACTCCTTTGTTGCCCGGACTTACCAGGGCGAACTACTAGTTCTGGGCTCTGCAGTGCTCTTGATGGGTATCTCCAAGCGTAAGGATTAGATTGGAAGAAATGTGTGGAAGTGTGCACGGATGGTGCTGCGAATATGACTGCACATCGCTCGGGAGTTGTCGCAAAAATAAAGGCACTCACTGCATCGAGAGCATCTAGCTGCAAAGAAACTTTCTTCTGAACTGAACACAGTGATGAATGACGTAGTAAAAAATTGTGAATGAAATTCGTAGCCGAGCTATAAATTCTAGGCTGTTCACAATACTGTGTGAGAATGTGGGTTCACAACACCAACATCTTCTTCTTCATGCAGAAGTGAGGTAGTTATCAAGAGGAACAGTTCTTACGCGGCTTTTTTAATTAAAGGAAGAAATAAAACAGTTTTTACGAGAGCGGAAATCTAATTTGTTAGGATTGGTGTTAGATGAAGAATGGATGGCTATGCTTGCATATATGGTGGACATCTTTAACCTTCTTAATGAACTTAACATTTCACTTCAGGGATTTTGTATAAATAATCCTTTCCTAGAAGAGGTCCAATCATCTGCTCTTGCTTTTTGTGATAAAGAAAAACTGATAGAGCTATCCACTGATATGACTCTGGTTTCAAGACACAAAACGATGTCATTGCCACAATTTTGGATATTATTAGAAAAAGAATATCCAACATTGAGTGACAAAGCGATCAAATTATTGATTGTGTTTTCGACCGCTTATTTGTGCTAGAAGACCTTTTTTGCCATGTTAGTAACAAAAACTAAGCCCAGAAATCGAATGGATGTTAACGCAGCTCTTCGTCTTTCCGAAACAAACCTGCAACCGCGTTTAACTGATTTGTTAACAAAGAAGCAACAACAGAAGTTGCACTAAATAGTTAATTGAATAGAAATGCTCAAATCAAATGGTGCACTGATGGCTCCAAAATAACACTGGGAACTGGAATAGAAATATACGGGCCTAGAATCAAGTATTTCTAATGCTTTGAGGAAATGCACGCTATTGAAAGATGCATCCAATTCGATATTGACTGAGGAACTATTGAAAGCATAAAATTATCATTATGTCTGATAAGTCAAGCAGCGATTAAGCGCTGAATTCATATGGAACCAGACCCTTCAAGATGGTCTGGGAATGCCTAGGAATTAAACGAATTAGAAAAAGGAATAAAGTAACTCTCTTGTGGGTTCCGGCCCATACAGGAGTAGAAGGTAATGTAATATATAATAATCTTGCAAAAAAATAAACCTGGAACACGCTTCTTAGACTCTGCACCTTTTTGCAGGATAAGCAACAGTACAATATTGAAGAAACTGAAAAAAGAAATAGGCCATTATTGAGAGAATCTTCAAAGAATGAGGAATGAGGCAAGCTATAACTCTTCTGGGAATCTATAACCAGAATGCATTGACCTGAGTAAGAACAACATCACAGAGATCATAAAACGATTTTTGAGAGAAAAAATTTCATTTGCAAAAGGAAGTTAGTTGGGCGGTATATGATACTAACTGAATCGGTCATCAATGATCTTCAAGAAGGAATGGACCAAAGCCCGAACAAATCATTACCAAAGTTATCAACCCAATCAGGTCAATATAAGCTTCACTAGTGAAGCTGATGCAAGTATTTAATTACATATGTGATTTCTGCAGGCATTAGGAGAGCTAATTGCGCAAAAGCTCTGCATAATATGCATCCCCATCGAGTTCCAATTATTCAGCAGTTATACACTCATGGTTACCAACAACCAGCAGTATATTGTCTCAGTGATTTAATGAGCAACTAAATAATGATGATGATTTACTTGATATAGCTTTCTTCGCTGACTAGGCATGGGCCTATTTACCAATCTAGGTGGTTTGTAAATAGTTAGAATTACCAAATATTATACCAGTATACATATGGTCAAAGAAATGTTCCACTGGCGTACTATAGACGGCACCACAAGTATTCTCTTATGGAAATATATTACCACTACAAATACACAACAATAGAAAAGGTTGGTGGTGTCATCTGTATTACGCCAGTGGAACATTTCTTTGACCATATGTATACTGGTATAATATTTGGAATTACCTAACGTGGGCTATGGAGAGCTCTCATACTTTTGCTGAAACACATCTACATAAGGGAGAACTTTGGGTTGCAATATTAAGACAGAGAGTAATATAGAGAAGTAATGCAGAGAGGTACTAAACTATCATTTTTATAGAATCTTATTAATCAACTGCATGATAAAGATGCATCCAACAAAATGGCGCCCTGCTCACACTACTTTTGCTGCTAGTATAAATTATTTGCAGCGATTTTATGGAAATCGTATTATAAACGAAAAATTGTGGCCACCAAATTACTTCCTTTCTGGACTTGTGAAGATGTGATGTTTAACAACAAATCAATTAGGCACGAAATTGAAAACAAAAGAATTGAAAAATTTGCCTAAACCATGTATTTGGAAACATGAGACAACTAAGGTACTTGGTTTACAAATTAATGAAGAATATTTTCAACAATTGTCATAAAAATAAAGTCACAGCCTTGTTTACCATTTAATTTTCATTTTTTGCACTCCTTTTTGACAAGGCTACAACAAAAGGGCTGCAAAGACATCACTTTGTCGTCAGTCATAAGATGTTTTCGAAAACTATTACTTAAGACCAGTTAGATATATTAGACCAACCCCAGATTACTCACGATTAATGCAAAGGAAATTTAAATTTCAAATTCACCAATTTACTAATTGGATTAGTTTTCGAAACCACCTATTTTCAAGACTTCATACAAACTGTTAGAAAAATAAAATCAATAATACCAATATAATTGGCGTATAATCATTAACAGACACACCATGTATTTATTCAAGCAGGAGTAAGAAATTATAAAGATCAAAGCAGCTATTTAAAGACAAACATTTGTTCTGGTACTCTTTACGGCGGGAACCATAACAAATATCGCTCAATTGTATTACGAGTAGCATATGATGGAAAAAGTATGTTAAAAAAAAAGCAGCACATCCTCAAAAAGAGATCCCACACACTGATCTTCCCGAGGTGTGGGACCTCTTCCCCGGAAAAAGCGTCGATGATGGCGTTGATGGTGTGATACATACATTTAATGGATTGGTTTGGGCGCTTGGTGGTGTTGGTTGCAGCTCTCGGGGGATGATAGGGGTGATCTATGAAGGGAGTGGGTTGAGCTAGGGGCAATGATCGCGTCCTCTGGTGGTTCACCGTGGTGGTCCCTGACCAGCCGACCGATCCTGCTGGCAACAGAATAAAACAAGAAAACCACCAGTGACCGCTTATTCTTTATATTTACAGTTGTTTTGTCGAACCGAATAATCTGACGGAATTTTTGTTTTTATGTGTGTGTGTGTGTAAAATGTATTTTATATCTAGGGAGGATGTACGAATATAACCGTAAATATATAAGGAAGGAATCGAATATCCGTTTATACAGAAGGGATTAACATTAAAAAATTATTTAAAAAAAACATTACACATGGTAATATCAACGGTTTTGGAGTTATATCTCCTAAACTAATGATTCCCGAAAAAATATTTATTAAAAAATTTTACTCAGGAATAAATTAGGGACCGATACGGCGAGTTTCGTATTTTATTTATGACACACCCTGTATCACATATACAAGGTGATTTATTAATAAAGACAGAAATTTCGCCGGATGATAGCTTGAATGGTTATAAATAAAAAAGGCTTAATAAACCATGGTCGTAAAATCAACGGTTATCGAGTTAATCGTTATATCTTGTAAACTAATGATTTTTAAGAAAATATTTATTAAGAAATTTTGCTTAGAAATAAATTAGGGACCGATGCGGTGAATTTCGTGTATTATATATGATACACCCTGTATCACATATACAAGGTGATTTATTAATGAAGGCAGAAATTTCGCCAGATGATAGCTTAAATGGTAATAAATAAAAAAGCCTTAATAAACCATGGTGGTAAAATCAACGGTTATGGAGCTAATCGCTATATCTCGTAAACTAATGATTTTTGAGAAAATATTTGTTAAGAAATTTTGCATAGAAATAAATTAGGGACCGATGCGGCGAATTTTGTTTATTATTTATGAAACACCCTGTATCACATATACAAGGTGATTTATTAATGAAGTCAGAAATTTCGCTAGATGATAGCTTAAATGGTAATAAATAAAAAAGCCTTAATAAACCATGGTCGTAAAATCAACGATTATGGAGTTAATCGCTATATCTCGTAAACTAATGATTTTTGAGAAAATATTTATTAAGAAATTTTGCTCAGAAATAAATTAGGGATCGATGCGGTGAATTTTGTTTATTATTTATGACACACCCTGTATCACATATACAAGGTGATTTATTAATAAAGGCAGAAATTTCGCCGGATGATAGCTTAAGTGGTAATAAATAAAAAAGCCTTAATAAACCATGGTGGTAAAATCAATAGTTATGGAGTTAATCGTTATATCTTGTAAACTTATGATTTTTGAGAAAATATTTATTAAGAAATTTTGCTCAGAAATAAATTAGGGATCGATGCGGTGAATTTTGTTTATTATTTATGATACACCCTGTATCACATATACAAGGTGATTTATTAATGAAGGCAGAAATTTCACCGGATGATAGCTTGAATGGTAATAAATAAAAAAGCCTTAATAAACCATGGATGTAAAATCAACGGTCATGGAATTAATCGTTATATCTTGTAAATTAATGATTTTTGGGAAAATGTTTAAGAAATTTTGCTCAGAAATAAATTAGGGACCGATGCGGTGAATTTTGTTTATTATTTACGATACACCCTGTATCACATATACAAGGTGATTTATTCATGAAGGTAGAAACTTCGCCGGATGATAGCTTAAATGGTAATAAATAAAAAAGCCTTAATAAACCATGGTCATAAAATCAACGGTTATGGAGTTAATCGTTATATCTCGTAAACTAACGATTTTTGGGAAAATGTTTATTCAGAAATTTTTCCCAGAAATAAATTAGGGACCGATGCTGTGAATTTGGTGTATTATTTATGATATACCCTATATCACATATACAAGGTGATTTATTAATAAAGGTAGAAATTTCGCCAGATGATAGCTTAAATGGTAATAAATAAAAAAGCCTTAATAAACCATGGTCGTAAAATCAACGGTTATGGAGTTAATCGTTATATCTCGTAAACTAACGATTTTTGAAAAAATGTTTATTAAGAAATTTTGCTCAGAAATAAATTAGGGACCGATGCGGTGAATTTTGTTTGTTATTTATGACACACCCTGTATCACATATACAGAGTGATTTATAAATAAAGGCAGAAATTTGGGTGAATGATAGCTAATAGATAAATAAATAAAAAAGCCTTAATAAACCATGGTCGTAAAATCAACGGTTGCGATGTTAAAGGCAAAAATAAACAATTATTGTCAAAATAAATTGTTTAAATATATATATATATATTCAACAATCCTACAGATCTAAATAATTATTAAAAATAACCGCGTCCCAAAACCCATAAAATTCATATCTCTTTACCCGTGAAAAAGCATTCTCTGGGCTTCTTCAGAGGACCGGATACCGAATGCCGCCTTTCGGATGGTTTTACGACACCAATACGTGACGGCAATTGTTGTTGATGCTGGGACAGATAGTGCGGTGTGTGCAACAACAGGATAGACCCAGGCATTGGTTCGTTAGCTGTAAAGACACATAACACATAGCACACGTACAACATAAAAATTGTTATTTACAGAGAGCGACACAAGAAAGCAAAAAAAAAAAAAAATACGAAACGGATAAAAAGCAGGGAATTATTTGGCGGGATTGTGAAGGTGTGTTAGTTTGTGCGCTGAAAATGCCCCAGAGCTAAGATTGTAATAACATCCAATGCTTTATAAACGCTGACTAATTGTAAGATTTATCTTGAAAGATATTGTAATAAAGCATTTGGACATTTTAGGTTAGCAAAAAGGAAAGATTATTATAAAAAGAATATTTAAATTGCCCCCTTGTATAAACAGATATTTTCATTTCTTCAAGACAGACTGATTCAAGATGATTAAGATTTTTTTTGAGATGATCTGTACACGAATATAGCGATGAACACAGCAAGAATGTTATTATTATATAAATATGTAAGCGAAACATCGACTGATACAAAACAAATGATATGACGACACCGATATTAAAACAATCAAAACAACCATATAGAGATCCGAAATAGTGTGCTAAAAGTATTCATACCAGGGATATGAGCCGTGGCCGCGGCTGCGGCAAAAGGCATTGACGCCTCGCCTGCCACCGGAACAGCAGCTGTCACATCTGTAAACACGACCATTACCGCTAAAGTGTAACAAGTTCAAACACCTTGGGCGCGAGAAATAGGAAGAGAAAAAAAGTGTATTGTGCAACGTGAACGTGTAAAATCAGGGGATTAACACGAGATGTTATCGGTGCGACCCTCGTAACTACACGTATGGTAATTACGAGGGTTTTAGCATAAGTATTATTGATACATATATATATTTTTTTAATATGATATATTTTAGTGCATTTAAATTGCGTGAAACAGCGGGATGTTTGGGTTGATTTGAATAAGTGTTTGTGTGTGAGTTACGAGTCGAAGCTTACCTTGTGGAAATGGTAGAGATTTCGGCGCGACAGGTCCAGCTTGTCTTCTGGACGTCATGTTGGCCGGTTTGGAAGATTCTGTAGCTGAACTCGATCTGTTCCTGCTCTTGGGACCTAATTCTTCTCTACTGCTACTATTTGAAGTCATTGCGCTGAAAATAATTAGGTAAATTTAATAAGACTACATTTAGGGCTTTAAAATAAAAAAAAATGACAAAGTTATTTGGATTTATGGTCAGTTTAAAACACTCTTAAAAATTAGAAAATCATACGAACACTTAAAATAGTGATATTGCTGTGAAAATCGTTCAGAACTAAGGGTTGCAGTATTTTTTTTAAAATAATTTAGATTTTGTAATCGTAACTGTAGTTTTTTTTTTTGTTATTTCCCTATAAAAGTAAACACACAAAAATATTCATATTGTACCATTTGTGGTCACATTGAACCTAACGTGGTCTTTTAAATACCCCTTTTCGGCCAAGATTAATTAAAAAAATGAAACAAGCCAAAACAAAAAATTAAGTTAAAATTTATATATTGCAAATACTTTAAACATCGAAGCAGAAGAAGTGCGACAAGAAGTAAGCAGAGCATTGAAGAAAGCAAAAGCCACCGAAACGCAACCTATCCAGGAAGAAGAGGCAGCACTTGCAAATTTGAAAGCTGAAGAAGACATCGTTATCCTCAAAGCAGACAAAGGGAATGCAACAGTACTACTAAATAAAGAAGATTACCGGAAGAAGATGAATGAACTACTTGACGAGAACACCTACAAGGGAAATAAGAAAAGATCCAACGGAGAAGATCACAAAAACAGTAAGGGAGAGGATAAAGATTTCATCGATACCTAAAAAGATGCAGAACAGATTGCTACCAAGAGCCGCTAGACCACCCAGGCTGTATGGAATACCAAAAAAATACATAAAGAAGGAGTGCCGACCGATTGTAAGCAACATTGGATCACCGACCTACGATTTGTCGAAATATTTAGCTAACTTACTAAAGTCATATACCGGACAAACTGCAACTTATGTGAAGAATTCGAAACATTTCGTGGATATTCTGTCTACGCTAAAGACTGAACCTACAGACATTTTAGTAAGTTTCGACATTATATCGCTATTCACTAACATACCCAGGGAGGACGCACTGGCCTTACTTCCAGAACTTGGACTACAAGAAGACATCATTGAATTAGTGAAACTGTGCTTATCCACGACATACTTTGTGTATGAAGGAAAATACTACGAGCAGAAGAACGGAACAGCAATGGGAAGCCCTTTATCACCAGTAATAGCCAACTTGTTTATGGAAGCATTTGAAGAAGAAGCCCTAAGTTCTAGCGATATGAAACCCAAGTGTTGGCTGCGATATGTCGACGATACTTTTGTAATATGGCAACACGGAGAAGAAAAACTACAACAGTTCTTGGAACACATAAACTCACAGCACCCAGCCATCAAGTTTACCATGGAGAAGGAACAAAATGGAAATCTCCCTTTCCTGGATGTTATGGTTAAGAAAACAAAAGAGGGAATGCTACAGCACGCAGTATTTAGAAAGAAGACGCACACCGATAGATATCTGCATGCAAAGATCTCACCATCATCCGATGCAGAAGAAGACATTAATACGAACATTGCTATCCAGAGCCGAAACCATTAGTGACGAACAACATCTTACCAGTGAAAAGATACATTTGGAGGAAGCACTAAAGAAGAATGGTTACACTGACATCGACATAAGGAGAGCCACTAAGAAGAAGACGACACTGGAGACAACTACAGACCGAAGGAGGGATGGCGTGTTTACCTTACATAGCAGGAGTCACGAAAAAGTAGGCCGAATTTTGAAGAAACGTAACGTACAAGTACGCTTCGGGACTGCAACGTCGATCCAGCAGTATCTACCGACCGCAAAGGATAAGGTACCCAAGGGGCGCACAGAAGGTATCTACAAGATAACATGCCAATGCGGGCAGTGCTACATCGGATAAACAGGAAGAGTCATCGACATAGAATAAAAGAACACGAGAGGGATGCAAGATTAAGAAGGACCGAGCAATCAGCGGTGGCAGAACACATGCACGACACCGGACACAAAATGGATTTCAATAATGTAAAAGTAATAACTACCACCAAGAATTACGGGAAAAGACTCATCAGGGAAGCCATAGAAATGAGAAGAATAAACCGTTACAGATAGAAGGGTACACCTTAGCAACACATGGAAGAGCCTACTACGAACCGTCACGGTAATGGAGCGGAAACTCACGGTTGGATGCACCAGGGGCGTATATAAGAAGAATGTCGGACCATGGAGAATCAGTTCAGTTATCCTGAAGAAGCTGTCAGTATGAACAGCGAAACGTCGAGTGAAAGTTTTGACACACGGCGAAACCCGCAAGAAGCTGTTAGTTATTGCAAATACTTTAAATATACAAAAAATATGCACTTTCATTTAAAAGCCCGGTATTTATGGATCTCTTTGACGGAAAATCTTAAATTTTTTTTTTTACTGAACGTTGAATTTTCTCCATAACTTCAACCTTGTCGTACCAAAATCTCATCTATTCTTTCAGGCCATTTCCAATCATCTCCATTGTATTAACTAATACTAATCAGTAATTGTTCCCGGGAAAAATTTGTCTTCGTATTGTAATAAGCGCCAATTTTTAAACTGGCGGTTTCGTTAGGCGCTCCTGGATGGCGCTAGCGTAGACGTACGAGGTTCGAAAGAGGAATGACAGAGGGGTACAGTACCGGGTCGAAGATTCGTGATTATTCTTCTGAATCTAGAAGCACGCCCTATTAGATGTGTCTGGAAGAATCTCGTAGTCCCGGCGCCAGATATGTAAATAACGCGTGGTTATTGGCCGGAGTCAGTCAGTCGATATGAGTTGATTTGTGCGGATAAGTAAATAGCGAGTGGAAATAAATACGAGGGAATTAATACGTGTAATATAAATATCGGTGCAAATAAATCGTTTACATAAATTAAGACATTAGTAATTAAATGTAATTTAATAGTAAATAGTGAGGTGATTATTTAATTTTAGTGTTTATTTTGATCTTATTTAATAGATTTTAAGTAGTCCGTAAGTGTGTTAATAAATCAAGTTAATTTAAATATATCGCCCATGTATTTTTCTAAACCCCGATAACGTTTTAAGAATAGGAAAACGTTACAGTATTTTACAATTACGTAATTAGTGTTTCTAATTTATTACACTCAATGAGAATATTAACTAACGCCTTTTTCGCAATCTCTTTATCTGGCTGTTTTTCTTGCATTACAGTTTCGCCAATTCCTTCTCTTTATTCCGTTTTTCTGCATTTTCTGGACGTTTCTCAACTATTGACCCTTGATTAGTCAGACTGATTCTTTGTCTCTCGGTCTTGTTTTTTTTTTCGATTCTATTCGCTTTTTCTAATTCTTTTTGCTTTTCTTCAACTTCCTTGCAACCACTTTTCAGATTTAATATGGAGGAGGGCCTTATTTCCCGTTTTTATTTATTTTTTTGGTGCAGCATTTTCGTCATTTGCATATACCAGTATACAGGGTGTTTTGAAACATCGTTCAAAGTTTTTAAGGGCACGTAGTACGATCGAAAATAAGGTTAAAATTCATAATAAACATATGTTCAAAATCAACCGTTTACGAGATAACAGCGAGTGTTTCCTAGTAGTACATGGATATAACATATCCCAGTAAAGAGTGCTTATCAGCTATGTTTTATGACAGTTTAATTTGACGTTTTTGTGCAATTTGTAGCAATTACAATGGTTGCGTATATTCTAATGTTGAAATGAGCGATATTGGTGTTCATGTACGGTCGTGCTAATGGGAAATCTTTACAAGCACGTCGCTTCTATGCTGAAACGTTTCCTGATCGCCAACTGACTTCGCATGTGATGTTTCGGACGGTGTTTTAACGACTAAGAGAAACTGGTTCGTTTGAGAAGCGGACGGCAGAGACTAAGCATGTACTCCACAGATAGAAGATCGAACTTTGAATATTATTGATGAAAATCCCGAAACTAGTGTTAGAAGAATTTCGACTCCAGTGGGCGTAAGCAGCAATCTTGTTTGAAAAACTCTTCATGACCAACTCCTATACCCCTACCATATCCAAAGAGTACAAGCCCATACTGTTCCGGATTATCAAACGAGAAGGACTTTCTCTGAGTGATTTTTGCGAACAGCTGCTGATCGGCCAGATTTCGCTGATAACATCCTTTTCACTGATGAAGCTGGTTTTACTAAAAATGGAATATTTAATTTCCACAACAATCACGTTTGGTGCGACGAGAATCCTCATACTACCGTTGAAGCCAGGCACCAGCAACGTTTCTCTCTAAACATCTGTTTAGGCATGATAGGGGAACGGTTGTTAGGACCGATTGTTTTGCCACAACGCTTAACAGGTCCTGCATACCTCGAGTTCTTGGAAAATACTTCACCTGAACTTTTGGAAGATTTACCTATAAATCTAAGACTGAACCTCTGGTTTATGCAAGATGGAGCTCCACCGCACTTTACGCGTGCTGTTAGGGAACATCTTAACAATGAATTTCCTGGGAGATGGATAGGGCGAGCAGGTCCATTGCTTGGCTCCAGGTCCCGATCTAAACCGTTGCACTTTAGTATCTGGGTTATTGAAAGTTTAGTGTACGCAACACGGTAACGATCTTCCAGAGTTGCGCCAACGAATGAACACTGTTGCCAGATAATACGAGAAAAACCCTTGTTTTTTTTGAAAGAGTGTGCGCTTCCTTTGAAAGCAGATGTAGATCCTGTGTCGAAATGGAAGGATGTCTTCTTTAGTTATAATCTATTTTATGTTAAATGCAATAACATCTTAATAAAACCGCTAAAGCAAACTTATTCTGCAATTGCGATAAAATCCCTGTTATCTCGTAAACAGTTAATTTGTGGACATATGTTTATTATGACTTTTAACCTTATTTTCGATCGTACTACATGCCCTTAAAAACTTTAAACGATGTTTTAAAACACCCTGTATTGCTATAATAGAGAACAGGTAAAATTCTCACGCTCTGGAGAAAAATAAAAGTACTTCTCTAAGCCAATATTTTTCTTAGAAAGGATTTGTAGCGATAATGATTGAAATAGTTTTTTCATTACGATTCTATTCTATACATTTTTGCAGTGGACTGTAGCCATTAAAAAAAAAGCATTATTTTAGCTGCTCGATTTATATTTCTTTTTATAGCTAAATACGTTACCTGTTATTCTTACAGAGCCTGACGCAAAACTCACGCCGATTATAAGGACAATGGCGTCAAGGCCATTGTTCGTGGCGCTACCGGCAATTGTTTCTTTTTTTTCCCGCGCAGTAAAATATCCCAAACGTGGGCGTATTACCGTACGGACAGCATTGTGTACACCATAACATCGCCCGTGTAACGTTTTATGAATGGCAACGCCATACCCGGTTACAGATTTTTTTCGCCTTCCCTCTCTTTCTTTTCGAGCCCATTGATACCCACACGTTGCTCACCGACTTTACAAATATCCGTGCCGCAAACGTGGCAGCGTATGATGATGCATGCGCGCCCGGCATTTTAAAACGATGTTATTACACCATACTCTGCCTTCTACGTTTTCCATAACATCCATAAACCCATAGTGACGTCAGGAATACATTTTCAATCGCGCATACGAAAGCGTGGAAGTTGATAATCGCGATTCCGTAACTGGTACTGCCTGTTCTGGCGTTAAAAATTAATAAATTGTTAGCGCATTGTTGCCAGTTTTCCACGATGGGTATATACAAGAAAAGCATTGTTGTCTTTGGCAAAAAAAGAATAATAAATGCATTGCTGTTCCCATTCATGATTATATCGAGAATGCGATGAATGTAATTGCTTTCTCGTGCACAATGAATAATGTATAGTGCATATCCAGATATAAGAATAATCGTTTTTGACGTAAAGTTCGAGAAATCGAAAAAACGGCAACTAATTAAAAAAAAAAAAAATTGATTACTTTAAAGTATAAAAGCTATTACACTCTAACGAAATAATAATAAAAAACAATGTCATTTCTTTCTTATCCACGTACTTTATTAATCTTGTTCTGTTGTATATCATAGATTCATTCAGAAATCCAAAGAAACTGCGTCTATCGTTAACATCAAAATTTATCTTGCAAGAAGAATGGCACAATAGGATGATACCATTTCTTTCACGGTTATTTCACTTAAACTAACAATATAATATACAGTGTGTTAAAAAAAGGTTGTCGGATATTTACCCAATTATAGTACTGGTGGAAATAAACAAAAAGTCTTAGTCAACATAGGTCCGCAATTCAACTGTTTTTGACATATAGTCGATTGCATATTTTAAAATAAAAAAAAACATTTTTCGGTTTTGAGAATAGTTCCCTTGTCAACAACTATTGTGACTTAAAATTAGTTCTGTCAGACATCTGTCATCAGATTATTTATCATTTGCGTCAATTTTTTTTTTTCTCAGATTATGCATAGTACACAAATGCAGAAATGGCCGTTATGCATTTTATGTACGTCGTGCGAATGGTAATGCCACTGAAGCACGCGTATGTATGCCGAAGAATTTCCAATCGGTTGTTACGAGTGATAAGATTTCTCAAGACTCATATCCGGCTGTCCGAAACTAGTTCATTTAAATTAATGGTGGTTCTGGTAGACCTAGATCAGTTTCTTCTCCCGCAGTAGAATTAGATATTTTGAGACGGGTAGAAGACAACCCAAATATTAGCACCGAAGACTTGCGCAGAACTGAACGTCAGTCATCCTCTCATTTGGAGAATTCTGCGGGAACAGCAGCTCTATCCCTACCACATTCAACGCGTGCAAGTTCTTGCTCCTCACGATTATGATGCACGTAGGGTTTTTGTCATTGGGTTTTACGAAAGCTGGTAGAAACTCCTAATTTTGCGACTCAGATTTTATTTAGTGACGAGGCTGGGTTTACAAAGAGACGGAATATTCAATTTTCATAACAATCACGCCTGGGCAGATGAAAATCCCCATGCTGTTGTTGAACTGCATCACCAAAACCGTTTTTCGCTAAATGTTTGGCTTGCTAGTTTTGGAGACTGTTTAATTGGTCCGTATTTCTCTCCTAATCGTTTAACGGACAAGTATACTTGGATTTTTTAAGAAATGAATTACCCGTTTTGTTGGAAGACGTGCCAATTTTAACAGATTAAAATGTGGTTTATGCCGATGGGCTCCTGCGCATTTTCCATCGTAGTTAGAAATTTCTTAAATCAAGATTACAACGAGAGATGGATAGGACGGGTGGACCAACTGCATGGCCTCCTAGTCCCCTGACCTGACACCTCTAACTTCTATGTTTGGGGGCATCTAAAACAATAGTGTACGCACGATCTGTAAACAATTTGGAAGAACTTAGGCAACGAATCGTAATTGTTGCGAGGAAATTCGGAGGAACCAAATTTTCGAAGATTGCGTCGATCTTTCATAAGAAGTTGTGAAGCGTGCTTAGAAATGAACGGTGGACATGTAGAACAATTTCTTTAGTTTTACTTTAAATAAACATTTGTTTAATTTACACTGCGATCAGAATTTCTTTGAAAAATTTTATCCTACTAAAACAATATCAATCGACTATATGTCAAAAACAGTTGAATTGCGGACCATGTTGACTAAGACTTTTTTGTTTATTTCCACCATACTAGAAATGGGTAAAAATATCCGACAACCTTTTTTTAAACACTGTATAATAAAGTATGTAAATGTTATGGCCGCTAACCTGAGAGGCTGTTGTTTGAAATGAAGTTAGCAGCAGAAATGAATAGCTTATAGTAATAAAAAAACACGATTCTAGTAAATAATGTTTGATTAAGTGATACATAAATATATATAATATATATGCAAGTGTTTACAATAATTGAGTTTCACATTTCCTTTTTGTGGATCTGAATCTTCCAGGAATAAATATTTTTGGTTCTTTTTCAAATAAATTGATAAAAAATGCAACGACTTCGGTGAAAGGGTTTATTGTAGACTTTCAAATTTCTGAAACGAACGCACTGCAGTGATTTTCGATAATGATGTCCGGGGGTGCACAAGTCATAGAGTTTCAAACGTAGACTAATAATATCGAGTTGGTCTATTATGTGAATAAATGTGAAATGTGAGGATTAACATTTATACTAGTATAATATCTGTTCAGATCAAAATCACATTACTTTTAAAGTAACACAAAATGCATTAAGTTAGTTATTGTAATAAAGAGCGATAACAGTTTAAAATGAGTATCTAACAAATAAATTGATTTACTGTGATCCAGGAACCTCTGCACAACGAACAATAGTTCTTCTTGCCCATGTACTTTTCTTAATTCTTGTCCTGTTTTGCATATTAATGATTCATTCGGAAATCCAAAGAAATTGCGACTATCGTTAACACATCAGAATGTGGATGTTGCAAGAGCGAATGGCACAATAGCATGATGCCCATTGGCGTCTTCTTTTCACTTAAACCTAACAATTATATATATAACGAAGTATATAAATTTATGGCTACTGACCTACTTTTTACACAATCCAGATTCATTAATTGTTTATAAAACTGATAAAATACGTAAAATAATAAGTAAAACAAGTAAATCATGAGTAAACTAATTTATTATGTACGAATGTAACAATTAACAAAACTGACATATTGGAAAATTGTTTATTTGAAGTAAAAGTTAAAGCTTAGAAATTCAGACCTCGATGAATCATCATGTGTCCCTTACAATGCCGAGGATCTGTCAGATAAATTGGCCACGCCGGGCCATATATGCCCATTATATTACAGCCCGATTTCGCACTTTATGCCTGTTAGTTTGAGATGCACTAACAATAAGTTTATTTGCATTCGGATTCATTACTTTATTTTTATATAGTATATACTTCCTCTTCTTAGAAAAATTAGCACTTATTTTAAATTTCAATTAAAAACTACTCGAATCAGGATTCCCCCAGCATCTACACAAACACAGATGTAACTACTGATACCTTGTTTCGCCGAAAAGATCTCGTTTCAATGATAAAATTTAATAGGAATTGAGATATAATCACACATACCCAATTATCGCAGATAATTCTGCTCGCCAAATACATAAACAACGACACAAGAATCCTTGCCAATTTACAAAAAGAAAACGGAAAAACAAAAGCTGCAAACAAAAGAAACTACTACCTACCTACATATACATAATAATTTAACCAGTTTGGAGACGAATTAAAAGCTTTGCAAATATCATTCCTGCTCTATATACAACATTGAGTATATGTGCGTCTGTTCGTGACGTAAATTTCGGTATCACCTGAAAGCACAACAACTCCTAGTGACGTAATCGCTGCGGAATTTGGGAAAAACATATGACGATCGAAGTATACATAATATATTTTTTCGCCTTGCTTCGCATCCATCCGACAGAAATTTTATGGCCGATCACGGCATGTTGATTCACCACGCACGTGCGTAGACGATCTTTTTAAATAGGAAAACTAGAATATAAATTGAGTAACTTACTTCTGTCGTTAATACTTACATAATTACAGGGTGAGTTTTTTATCTTAGACAGAAACGGAATATCTCTAAAACACTGCATCAAATCAAAAAAAAGATCTAATAAGATTTGTTATAATGTAGGGGGCTCACTGAATGGTGCCGAACTTGATCCCCACCTCACCTCTCCCAAAGTGGAGGGACAACTTTGAAATCTTAAATGGGAACCCCAATTTTGTATTGCAGATTCGGATTCTACGCCATGAAGTATGTAGTTTTTGCTTGAAACTTTTTTCGATTCGTAACAGATTGTGCTATAATCGCAAAAAAGACATGATTGTGAACGTCTAGAAAAAATACACAAAAAAGAGAAGCAAGCAAACATGATTTGTTTTTTTTATTTTAACATTAAATAACATCTCAAAAAGCCATTCAACAACGAAGAACTTTACTTTATCATACCCATTTCAGAAAATGTGTTCGAAAATGTGCCCTTCCACTTCGATACATTTATTTATTCGCAATTGGAATGATTGCACACAACTGAGAAGTGTTTCGGCGTAATCCTTGAACAAGCGTGGTGATTCGCTCAATCATGTTTTCCCTCGTGTTGGACTTCTGTATAAACTTCAGACTTTAAGTGCCCCACAAAAGAAGTCAGGGAAGTAAGATCTGGCGATCTTGTAGGCAAGACACTGGACCCCTCTTCCTTCCATCGACGATTGTAGGCTCGATCTAATACTTCACGTGCTATTCTTGAATAATGTGCTGGACAACCGTCATGTTGGAACCACATTGTTTGTCGTACGTCCAAGGGAAGGTCTTCAAGTAACACTGGAAGTTCGTTCTGCAAGATGTTTCGATATTTTTCACCATTTAAGTTCACCATCGATGAAATATGGACCAATAAGCTTATTGCCATCAATTATTCCACACCAAACATTTACGTTCCAGGATGTTGATGTTCAACTTGGCGCAACAATGGGGATTTTCGATATCTCAGTGTAATGCATGTTGTGCCGATTTACCGTACCGGTGATTTGTGAATGTCGCCTCGTCAGAAAATAATACTCGAGCAAAAAAATTGGGATTTTTTATCCGTTGAAGCGCCCATTGACAAAATCGCACTCGATTTTGAAAATCATCGCCATGAAGTTTTGATGCATGAAACTCTAAATGTGATATTTCCTACGCTTCTATATTTTGGTAGATAGTGGACTGAGAAATTCCTGATCCGCGAGCTATTTCTCGAGTAGTAATGTGGGATTATTAGCTACTTCAGCTAATACGGATTATTTTTTCCAGCAGTTTGTTTTTCGGCGATTACTTTTCGGCTGTACAGTCCTTCGCTAGAGAACTGTTGAAACGGACTCGGTAAAAAAAGCTGCGATCGCACCTTGTCGGGAAAACGTTATGAATAAAGATTAACAGCATCATCATATTCCTACCACTTTCTCCATAGATGTAAATCATTTCAATTCTCTTTTGTAATGTTATTATAGCTCCATTATTCTTCAAATATTAACACTATAATGTATTGATTAATAATTAATATCTAAAGGGGATCGGCAATGTGTGAGTATTCACAGCTTGTCAAGTACTGATAAAAGTACGGTTTTGTATCCTGAATAGCATTCCAATTGCGAATAAAATAATGTATCGAAGTGAAGTGAAGGGGCACAGTTTCGAACACATGGCTTTTTGAAATTTATTTATGTTAAAATAAAACACACAAAATCATGTTGCTTGCTCTCTTTTTTTGTATTATTCTACGACGTTTCACAATCATGTTTTTTTCAGGGATTCAGCAGAGGATGTTGCACCATCAGGAGCCCCTACATTTAACAAATTTATTAAGTTTTTCTTTTGATTTGATGCTGTGTTTGAGATATTCGTTGTCTCAAGATAAAAAAAACTCACCCGTATACAACAGGACTAGAATAATTAAAGTACATGTATAAGAAGGAACTATTAGTCATTGTGCAGAGTTCCAGGGTCACATCAAATCAATTTAATTATCAAAAGATTATTTTACTAGAATTCGTGTTTTTATTCTAAAATGTTCAGAAATATTGCAATAAATCCTAAAATGCGAAATTGTGGATTTTTTCTAATCTATTTTCTCTTTAAAATATAATTACTACACGCGTTGAAAATTTTAAAACAACCAATATTATTATACTACTATACTAATTTTTAGTTTTCATCTCATCATATATGAATACATTAAATTAATTAAATCTGGACTAATCTACATTTACACTTAATACGAAAATGTCTGTTGGCTTCATTTATATTTATGTATTTTACCGATCCTGTGTATTTCTGGCGACCAAATAATATACTATATCATATTAGTTGATTCTTTCATATCTTGCAAAACCATATCTATCTAATAAATTCTTCATCAGTTAAAGAAACTGGAATTCATACAATTGACTGAGTCAATCAATTCCAGTAATAGTATTAATGTCGGTAAGAGCTATTGAATAAAATGAGTGATTTATAGATGTACCAGCAGCACTAGCGCCCGACGTAATTTGGCCAAGGGCAGAAAATTTTACAAAACACCTATAATACAGTAAGTTTTATGGCATTCCAATTTTGATAATCTTAATGTATTATCGTCTAAATAAATAACAAAGTATTCAGGAAAGCAGAAAATTTAATTAAATTTTTATGATACCCAACCAAAATCGCATTATCTTAATCTGTTATTAACATGTCTTTTCAATGTACTGCATACAATTGTGAAAACATAGATACCTACGAAATTTATGAAAATACCATTCTTATTAAAAAGCAAAATATATATACAAACGTTCCTTAATTCAGATTCTTGGCCCCCATCATCAGCAATCAGTAAACTGCGGATTATAAATATGAAATAATATTTATATAGCAAAGGGACCAAAAAAAAAACCTACCTTATGTTAAATAGCTTAAAATTATGTAACGTTACTTAAGAAACATCCTGTTAATATGAAGTTAAATCGTTTTATGAATTTTGTAAAACTATATATGAAATCATATCACCCTTTTAATAGTTTTAATATCTAGGTTTACACGAAAAAGTTAAAATAAAATATGTTTGATAATTTCCTAGAATATTAAAAATTTTTAATTTTCCGTGACAACAACTTCAATATATTCAAAAACAATTATTATCAAATATAGATAAAAAAAATTCTGTTGAAACATTTCTATTTATTTTGAAGAAACTCTGGTTAGTTTGAGTAATATTTACACAAAAAACAAATATTTATTAATTATTTATTCTGATAATTCCATAAAGCGATAAAAATAGTTCGGAGAAAAGTCGGGTATTTTAGTATAATCTATTATATTGATTTAACATAATGAATTAAGGAATACGGATTATTATTTCAAGGCGCAATTTAACTAAAATTTATTTAAATGATTACTAATTTACTGATTATCTACTTTCATAGACGGTAGACGCCAATGTCGTCCTAGTTTAAATTTCGCTTTAAATTTTGAATTATACTCTTACCTTTTAATATCTATAAGTAGAAGAAGTAACGAGTACAACACCGTAACTTTAAACTAAAATTTAACGCCAAATACTCCAAAAAAGGTGGGTTTAATATCAGAAATACCCATAATTCAGTTTCTTAATTTATTACCAAATGAATTATGGGTATTTGACCTTAACCCCATTTTTTTGAAGTAATTTTGGTTAATTTATTAGTTTTAATTATCTATAAGTCTTGATATTGTTATAATAATTTAGAATAGCTCATAAGGTGACGAATGTATATTTCTATTTAGCGCCGCCCGCCGAACCAAAAGCGGTTTCTGTTCATAAGCATTGGGACGACCAGGCTTTCTTCTGGGCCAACCCTCGTACCTACAACGTTAGTAGCATAAAGCGGGTTCCACGCTAAATTACACGCTTGTGAGGTGTGCCAGTGACTTCCGAGGGTGAAAGCCCCTGTGAAAGAAGGGGAGGTCGAAAAAAAGTGAGTAGCGAAGATTACGCCACCTACCGTTCGCGCTTCCTAACTTCTAAACGGAGAGGTTCGTTTCGATCAAATTTTCGATAAACCACGAAACCCTATCATTGCGACCGTCATTTACAATTCGACCGCATAATTTATTCCCTTTTAATTCACGCGCCTTCCAAACCTTTTCGTTGATACTTTTTTATTACCGAAACACCAACTGTTCAAACTCATTTGTTAAGCCAAATAAGTGATTAAAATTTATTATATAATACTCCGGTTGACTTATTCTTAAATACTCACCTGCGAAACATTAAATCTTCTAAGCAGACCACAATTTTAAAATTTTTAACTGTATTACGGGGATTTCTTTTCCTTGAATAAACTTCTTTCATAGTAGATTCTACTAATTTAAACGCATTTCGACATAAATTGAGGGGACTGTATTGCCGGAGTAAGCGTTTTATTACGAATTTATTAATTATAAATTTTGAGTCATTCCCTCATTATGAAAGTATATTTGTGAAGTTATTTGGTATGTGTATCTTTTGTATAACCTTTACATTTCCTTTCATTTAATTGAAATAATTAGCTGTAATACTAGTATTTAGTTATGACAAAAATACTACAAACTGTGGCACTGATGGTAATACTGCTAACGTACTGCTATGGTTAGCAACCCGCGTTACCGCTGAGTGTATTTTAAGTTGCCTAATTTGTCATGATTTTTCCGTTTTGCTGAATCATTGTTTCGAGAAATTTCCACAATAATGTTTAGTTTGTATTAATTTTAGTTAAAGAGTTAATTGTATATTTTATTTATTTAAGTGTTAAGTTTTCTCAAATTAATTTCACTCATTTAGATGTCTGGCACTTGCTAGTTCTGCTTAATGTTTATTCTACTAGATTTTGTCGGTAAATTGTGCGTTTGCGTGTTTGTTGTAAGGTATTCTTACAACATTCTTTGTAGAATTTTGTCAGGCAGTTCCTTGGTCGACTGTTACCGTGAGTACACGTATTTTTGTGAATTCATTTTTGCCATCGGGCACTTTCATTTGATATCGTTAATTTAATCCGGCATAGATTGTCTTTATTCGGTCCATCAATTACCCATTCGCCACTTCAGGTGCGTGCACTCGGTATATGTACGTTTATTAAAGCACAATATCCTCGCATTTGCGAAATGCGATCCAGTCCAACATCGATTAACGCTACTAGCCTTGCGAATTACTTATTGCCGCCGTACAAAAATACTTTTCGCGACTCAACGCTAGGGACAGAGAGGCCGATATAACGGCGAGCGAACGCGACAGAGATAGATCCAGGTTGAGTGAATTTTCTGGAATTATATTGTTACAACACTTATTTTTATTCGAATGGGGAGGGGCGCTATCAACTTTCGGGCGCCAATTGGCCGATAAGGGCGCAACAACTGATATATATTCGTATGACGCTGGTACGTGCCTGTCTTGGCTTGTGTTCCCATTCTGGGCGGCTATCGCAAGATGCACGTAAAAATCCTCTGGATGTTCCTGGAATTCGACAAAACGCCGCACAGTGGGTTGAAATCGCAAAATGTGGACTTAGGGAAAACTATATCGTATTCTACTAATCGAAACGCCACTTTTATATCATGTAATTTTTTTCGTAAACTCAATTTTTAAAAAGTTATAGCGCAAAGCTTTTTTTAAATATTCGCACCTTAGGCAATTAAACAGTTTTGTCTTTATAAAAAAAAATAATTATGTATTTATGCTCTACCCTTTAAAACAATCATTTTATACCATGTATATTTTTTTGATAAAAGCAATAATTAGAAAGTTATGATGATGAGTGTATTGTACGCATAATAAAAAATATGTAAAAGAAACCCATGTCTTGTTAACCGATCGTTATTTGTTTTTGCGCGAGGACATGTGTGACGTAGATGTAGGTGGTGTTTTGCCACTTTCAGTGTTCATAACACACAACAACTTAAAAAAAGTTTTGACGGAAACATATAAACTGTTGGATATTATTTGTACAACCCCCATGTCGACAGCAGAATGTGAATGATGTTTTTCCACCCTTAAACGCATTAAAACTTTTCTGAGAAGCACAATGTCAGAAGATCGCTGAACGCATTTTTACAACAAAGTCATAGACGTCTTTTCCAGCATGAAAAATAGGAGAATGGATTTTATGTACAAAAAATAGGCAAGTTCTTATATTGTGCCCACCCTCTTTCATAACTCACGAGCCGCCACTGGGTGTGGTCATCATGCACCCAGTATATTTTTATGTGATTGCATTGTATGTTGAAAACGAGTGTACATGAGTGCAAATTCCCCGCAAATGGTGCATATTATTTTGAATTGCACACGAACTAATTAGAAACAAAAAATAACAATAATAATTCATCGTAACCAAATCCTATATTTTAGTACACAAATCATCCATTTATTTAGTGTACTAATGAATCTGTCTACATAATTCGAGCAAGGTTCTGATATATCTATACGTTGTAGAACATAATATAGGTTAAAATTGTTGCACAATGTTGGGTAATGTTTGTTTACAAAATTTCACGCCAGTCAGTAATGAATATACGAGTATAAACGCGTGCGTGTTTTGTTTGTCATGTAATTCGCTTTTCATTATTATTGTTAATGCCTAGATTTCGTACACCTATTATTAGTACGTTGTACAGACATGAGACAGTTTAGTAAAATAGTACGTAAATAATAATGATGTAAAATTAAATATATAATCTCAAAGATTTAAATGAAGAAAAAAATATATGCAAATAATAATAATTATTTTTATTATTACAGATTTTTTTAAACTTTTCAACAAAAGTACAAAAATAAATAAGAATCATGTAAATAACTTACTGATAAACAGTTTGGTGGACATTCTGAGCTATATTTGTGTCTTCTGTCTCCATCCAGAGTTCTCCAGCGCCAATAGAACTGCTGCGACCCACCTGAAATATTAAAAACAAAAGATATGTATACAGTAAGTATTATTTGCACAATGCTGAATAAAAACGCATAGATAACATCATATCGAGTTCTGCACCATTCAGTGAGCCCCCTACATTATAATAAATCTTATTAAGATCTTTTTTTTGACTTGATGCAGTGTTCTAAAGATATTTCGTTGTTTCAAGATAAAAAACCCACCCTGTATATTGTAACATATGCGAAGTTTTTTATTATTAAAATATGCTAAATATTTTTTGGAGGATAGGTTGTGCATGTCTACACTGAGAGAAATGAAATGGTTATTTCAACATTTTTCGTAGTGTCACGAATTTGAGCATTGATTTAGCCATGTTGCATTTAAGTGAATCATATGCACCTATTTGAACTAACATATATTGTTTAATTATTTCAAGCACTTTAGTGTTAATTTAACCAAGATTGTAGTGTTAGGCGCGTAACCATATTTTATCTCTAAAGGTGTTCTTTAATATTTCTATCGTGTTAACTCAATGAACTGTATATTTAATACTAATTACATATAGGTGATCGCACATGCGTATAGTCAGTCAGTATCCAACTTCCGTAGCAATAAGACCTATGTTTGTAAGTTTCTGTAACATTAATATTGAATAATAAAGATAATCAAAACCCATCGCGGAGTATATATTCAAAGAAGATTGGGAATTATATTCTACCGCGAGTGGTTGCAGTGGGAAAACAGCTAAAATACAAGCAGCGACGCTGTTACACTGTATAGGAAAGGAAGTTCGAGAAATTTTAAATAATATTGAAATTACACTGGAAAACACATCGATCGACAGCGGGATGCAGGAGCAAGACAGAAGACACGTTTCACCCAAGGGCAGCACAAGGATGGAAGATCATTGGAAAGAGGTGTCCGGCAAATTCAAATAAGATCGTTTGTAACGGATTCGAACAATTCTAGAACAGGTCGGTGTACACGTTGTAATTTTACGCATGCGCAAAATAGTTGTCCAGTTCCATTTGGTAAAAATATGTGATAAATGTAATCGTAAAAATCATTTTCCCTCTAATTGTTTAAGGAAATCGATTAATATGATAAAAACCAATTCCGTTGAAAATAGTGATTATTTGGTGGGTAGTATCACGAAATCGGTAAATGCTGATAACGAATTTTGGTTAAATGTTGTTATTAAAGATTTATTATGAAACGTTAAATTGTACTTTCCTTTCAAATGTATGAATAAAACCTTTATAATTTTTTAGTTATGTTATTAAGCTAATATAAGTTTAGTATATAATATAATGTCGTAAATGTTTTTCTTCTATTACCTACTATAGTCTTCCTAATTAGGCAATATATAGCTGTGCGTTGCTATCAATGGACTAATTGCTGAACGTGCGGGCGGATTTTTAATTTCATCGATTACAGTATATCTCTGTTTAATACATTAATGATACAGTAATCGATGGATCCATCGATGAACTTAAAAACTCGCCCGATTAGTAACGTGATTTTAAGCAAAATCGAAAACGGTTCCACTAACAGAAAATCTTTTTCTGTATAACCACCTAAAGATGTTGAATTACATGCAAATAGTCCTTCGATGAATACTACAGGTAGGTTAAATGAAACAATATAAGTTTTGAATCAACATTCTATAGAAATATTAGAAATGTTTAACAAAATTTATTGATCATTGAAATAACACTGTACCAGTGCTAAACCAGTATTATAAAATTATAGAGACAATTTTTATTTCGTGTGTCTACAACAAGTAACTGTGTTGGGATAATGTTGTATTATTCAATAAGCAGGTAGAATTTGTTAATGGAAAATTAAGTACATGTTTCAAAGAATCGACGCGTAGTCTGTTCTTATAACATTTATTATTATTCAGTTAACTAACGGCAATTTTAAACATTTTTTTACGTAATTGATTAAACAATTAAAATATCATTGCTCTATTTGAAAAGAAAAAAGTGTTCAATACACCGTTTTATCAGTTAATACAACACTTTTTTCTCTCGGTGTACTCAATGTTGTAAAGAAATATGTCTTCAGTATGACAATTGTTGTTGCAAGGGACTACATCTAACAGTAATAAATAAAATTTTACAAACATTTTAATTCTACACCACTTATCAAACATTACTTCTATTGAAAAAATACAGGGTGATTCTCAATATATGCGACAAACTTTAAGAGCTGATTCCTGAGGTTATTTGATCATAAAATTCATATGAGTATATGTCCAAAACGGTTTGGTTTTAAAGTTATTGAATGTTTAATAATAAATTATGAACTATGACTAACACGATATAATATCACAGTTGGTTCTTCAAAAACTATTGTGTTGAGAGGGAATTGTTTATTTTGTCATTTCAATATTTGTCAATAGTTGTCAGAGTATTCATTCAGTTTATTGCAGTTTCTGTTTTCTAAAATGAATTACACGAATGCTTGAATGTGTGATATGCATTTCGTTTACGGTCATGCCAATGGAAATTCGCGTACTGCTAGACGTCTTTATGAAAACGATACCCGAACGTATCATCCGCATCATTCAATATTTGCCCGTCTTCACCAACGTCTTAGTGAAACGGGAATTTAAAAAAAACGGACGACTGATAACGGGCACCCATCTACAGTGAGAACTCCACAAGTTGAAGAAATGGTACTAATGAAATTGGGAACATTCTATACAAGCACCAGAAAAATTGCGTTTGCTTTTAACATTAATCAGGCCACAGTTTGGAGAATATTGAAAGATCAACTGTTGTATTCATATCACATTCAACGGGTGCAGGCACTTTTGCCGGTAGATTTTCCGCAAAGAGTGGCTTTTTGTCAATGGATGCAACTCAAAATCCTGACTATTTGGCTCAAATATTCTTCACCGACGAGGCTACTTTCTCTAGAAACGCGATTATTAATTTTCATAATAATCACATATGGGCCGAAGAAATCCGCACGAACTAGTGAATGCCCGTCATCAACATCAATTCTCTGTCAATGTGTGGGCCGGAATTGTTGGAGATCACTTGATAGGTCCACATTTTTTACCGATGCGGTTAAATGGCGAGGTATACCGCAATTTTCTCGAAGAGAAGCTACCCCTACTGCTGGAAGAAGTTCCGTTGCAATTAAGATTACAAATGTATTTTATGCATGACGGTGCTCCAGGGCATTTTAGTTTAGTTGCTCGCGAGTTTTTGGACAATACGTATCCAGATCGGTGGATAGAACGGAGAGGTCTACAACCGTGGCCTCCTCGGTCTCCAGACTTAAATTCTTTGCACTTTTTTCTCTGGGGTCACCTTAAATCATTAGTTTATACGACTCCCATTGAAAATGTCGATGAACTGAGAAATCGTATCATAGCAGCTTTTCAAACAATTCGAAATACCCCTGGTATTTTAGAACGGACTCGCCAGTCAATAAGACGGAGGATAGAAGCTTGTATTGCAGTTGGGGGCGGTCATTTTCAACAGTTTAGTATAAGTTAATTTTATTTTACTAATTTTTTGTTAATTTATAATAAAAACATTAATTATGTTAACTTACTATTAACATTGTACAACTTTAGAACTAAGCGATTTGGACATATGTTCTTATGAACTTTTATGATCAAAATAACCCCAGGAATCAGCGCTTAAAGTTTGTTTTCGCATATACTGAGAATCACCCTGTATAATATTTTTTACTTTGCAATATTTATGCTAGTCACTGTATATACAGTGCCGTTCAAAATTATCCCACAAAAATCAATTTCAAACTATTTTCCTATTTACCAATTTCGGACCATTTCCGACGTGAACTTGCGCACTCGACTGTACTAATAAACTATCCGCGTACATACACGAGGCACCGGGAAGGTGTTGTTCCGACTTTTTCGCGCAGTTCGCACGAGACGACCGTCTATCCAATAGCCGAGCACACACAAGCGGCCAATGTCTAGGGTCAAGGACTCGTGAGATATTCGCAAATGGCGGTCGAATTGGAAAGGAAGGACTGCGCGTTGCGGAATACTTGTCGGCGAAGTGTCGACGACCCAAGAATAAGGGTCGTCATTCAGTCGGAACAGAAACGTAGTACACATGTACTTACGTTATAATAAGAGAGCGAAATATCCGCATTGCGTGTTTCGCTATGTGGAATTTCGTTCGGAAATGGATCGAAAAATAGTTAATCTTACGAGAGTTTCAACATAAATTTAGTTTACGTGGAGAATTGCGGATTTAAATTAGAAATTTTGGATTTTTTTTTGCATTATAAAATTGACTGAATGAATGATATTGTAAATGACAGTTGACAAAATATAAAAAAAAAAAAAACATTATAATAATGTACAATTATAGAAGCTATAATAGTTAATACGTTTTACAAATACAGCAAAATTTTGATCAATTGATCACATTTTAAATAAAGAAACAATTAAGGCGAATTAATATCTTTATACACACTAAAAAATTTTTGGTAAAATTCCTGTACGATTTTGGGGCAATTTTGTGTCTCTAAAACTGTACAGTTATTTTACTTTTAGAAGTAAAGATTTTCTAACTGAGTAATTTTTTCGAAGGTTTTCATGTAACCTGGAATATTCATTAAATTTTCGAAAATTGTGGGGTAGTTTCCAAGATTTTCTTTATGTAGTCTGGAATACACACAAGTTTATTTCTAAAGTAGTGGTAATATATATAAGTCCATATAAGTTTTACTTGTTTAAAAGTAAAATTTTAAGAAAAGTTCAGTACAGTGGAATCTCCCTTAAGCGGACACCTACCGGATTATTTTTAATTGGGAATATACCAGCGTGCATATGTATAATTAAAATAAGTCAGTTCATAATGAAACAATGTGATTTTATTAAAAATATAAAACAAAAAGTAATTTCTGTAAACGAGAACAAAATTTAGAGGAATTGAGTTGTACATATTGCTATGGCATGGCTCCCCGGTTGTTTGAACTCAATGCTGTTAATTTTCCAAGATCAAGCTTTGGCTTTGCCGCGCGCAAATTCTCACTTATGTTTATATTTGTGTATTTTGCTTAGAATTTAGTAGTTTTGTTTGATGTATTTAATTGTTCAGTTAGTTAGTTTGTTTTCTTTCCTTTATATGTTTAGCTTTTGTTTATCTTGTGTTAGGTTCTTCTTATCCGCATCCGCTAATACTGTGTTTCTAGCGCAGAAGCAAATTATAAGAATCCTGGGTGGGTTAAAACGAACAGAATCTTGCAGAAACACATTTAGTACATTAGGTATTTTAACCTTACCGTCACTGTTTATGTATGAGGCGATCTGCTACACTCACCGACAATCTGGTAAATATGTTACCAACAGAGATATACATAGTTACAATACGCGACATCTGAATGATTTTCACCTACCGAGATGCGAATTGCAAGTCACCGAGCGGGGAATAGAATTGTTAGGCAGAAGATTGTATAATAAGTTGCCAATTGAAGTAAAAACCTCCACCTCTTGCTTTCAACATACTCTCAAGAAATTTTTAATTCAAAAGAGTTTTTATAGCGTGCAGGAATTTTTATCTTGATTGTTTTCCAATTCACTTTTCTTTTCACCCTTTAATTTCAATCTTGTTTCTTTAATTTTAATTTAGTTTTTTTGGTTGTATTTGGTGGTGGCCCAGATGGTATATTTAGTTAATTTTAATTTAATTTTGTTCTATTAGTTTAATTTTCATTAGTCTAGTTCCTTACTTATTTAATTTTTTTTTTTTTTCTTCTTATGACTGATTTCATAATCATTTTTGATTTTATAAATCAATAAAAATTACTTACTTACTTACTTACTTACTTACTTATAAGGCTTATTCTGTGATTTTTGCGGCTGACGCAGCGCGCGCAGTTGCTAGTTTGTATATACGCGTAGTAGCGCCTCTTTTAGGGCTCAGTGTCTGAATCATTGTCGCGAATGTAAGTATATGTAAATTTTGAGCTCTTTGCATCCATTTTGCGATTTTTCAATTGTTAGGATTTGTTCGTTAATTTTGTTTATTTTGATCATTATTCAGACATCTCCACTTATTAATTGGCGTTGTAATATTGTGCACAATTTATGTATAAGGCCCGTTAATAATTTTCGTTTTAGAAGTGATCGCGTTTAGAGTTTAAATTTTCCGTTTTTTTTTGTAGTTCTAATTTTATGGTATTTTAATCACCTCGGGGTAGGTGAAGAGAAGCGTTGTGCTGGGATTTTAAATTTCATTTTGATTTTGTTTGTTTCTCCACGTTGATTTAATTTAAATTTTAGTTTGCTTTGAATTTTTGAGACCACGTGGATTTTTTGTGGTATATGAAATTCCTTCTAGAACGAATCTACCATTTTGTTTGCTAAAGGATTTGCATTGTCCTTTTAATTTTAAATTCACGAAGGGTTATTTTAATCCAAGACCTTCTGTTTTAAGGTTTTTTCCCCTGTTTTGTTGTTAATTAAATGTTTTTTTTTTCTTTTTACAATAAAAGTTAATGATTTAAATATCACTTTAAATAGTTCTTTTATTTTTGAATTAGCCATTTCTATTTTTGGGATTTTAAGAAAGTCAATTTTACAAACGCCCACTTTTACTTTAATGAAAGTTACTCTGAGATCTAAGAATCTCTTGCGCCCTTTTAAATTCATATTTGCTGAGCTAGCTAAATTAATTTTGTCATTTTTAATTTCTTTAAACTTTATGCTTGGACAATCAGTTCACAGCAATATGTAATTCCTTGTTACTTATCTAACGCAACATTGTAAAATAATTCAACAGTGTTGCCTGGCGAGTAGTTTTCTTAATATTCTGGTGGTGATAGTGTGATTCTAGTGTGGTGAGTAACTCTAGTCGGCTGTATCCTCTCGATCTTGACTATTTTTTTTTAATTGTTTTACCATATCTATGGCTTGTTGATAAGTTGTTATTTTCATGTTGCTCACTTCTTCCACATCGTCCTCGGATCCATCATCAAGTTCCACAATATTCGACGAATGATTTGTGACAGAGGGCATGTCATTCGTATCTTCTATTACTAGCTCAAAAAGGCCTCTACGTTGCATTTTCCAAACCCTAATGCTGGTGGTACTTTCCGCAATTCAGTTAATAGTGATAGAGGACCATTATCATCTGCTGTAAATTCATCTTCTGTGGTTTCTTGATTTCCAACAATAAGCCCAGCATTTTGAAAACAGTTTTGAATCGTTTGTTTTGATACTTTGTCCCTAGCGTTCTTTATGAAATAAAGTAAAATGTTAATTGTTAATTGATTTGCAAAGTTCATTTGAATTTGTAACTTTCTAGGAAGTATTTACCTTGAGATGTTTGTTAGTTGGTCAGTACAGTAGTATACTGTGATCAAATCACAAATGTGACTGGTGCGGTATATTACCTAACCTTGCAGTTTAATTGCTTTGTTTATTTTTTTTTTTTTGTTTTTTGCTTTTACGGACTATTTCGAATATGTATATTATTCATATTTCTATTATAGCAGTAAGTCTTGTGTAAGTATGCATATTATAGCATTAATAATAAAGATGCAAAGAAAATCAATAAGAAAAAGAATAAACTAATATTATTTAATCATCAGTAAATTGAACAGCAAACACTCTGTTTGATTATTTACTCTTGAAGAAAACATACATTACATTGTTACAGCAGATTCAGATTCCACTCTCAAACAACTTTCATTAGTAGATTTTATCCTGCGTATTTTTTATGGCGTTAAAAGAATGCGTCTCTTTTTATTATTTTTATTAAACCCCTTTGGATAGTGGATATTAAGTTAAGAAATGGTTTTAGAACACTACTTGTGTTATCTTTGTTGATTGAAGAATGCGCAAAAAGTTGATGCTGTAGGTGTCCGTTCAAAAGAATGTGATTTATTTATAAATTCCATTAGACAAATTCGGAGCTATCACAATGTGTCCGTACAAAGGAGATGAGGGAGGTGTCCGTTAAGGAAGATTTCACTGTATTTCTAATTGTTTTTTAAGAATAATAAACAGATTTTCCAATATGAATTAATACCACCTACTAATAATCAGTATAATAGTTCTAAAATAACAATAAAACAAAACCACGTGTGACTGAACACCATGTCATTTCTGGCTATGCCTGACTTGAACCAGAACATTCTAAGTTAACGCAAGCGCGCTTTGCTATCACTTGAAAATTCTTGACTCTCTATAACATCCACGTAAAATACTTGTATTATGGGAAAATTTCTGACATTTTTCCATACATTTACATTCATTCAGTGGGGGAAATTATCAAAAAAAAAGTGACTTTTACCAAGAAAAATTACCTAAATTTTCTAATATGTAGAAACAACTTTCAATCCGGCCCTCGTAACTTAAAAATCAACCCATTTTTTTTCTTCTAGTTGTACGATATATATATTGTATTTTTTTTTGTTTTTGTGAAAAGAGAAATAAAGCTATTATATTATTATTATTATTTGTATCTTTTTTGACAATACTGCTTACCTCCAAATAGAAGTAGGTCTTTAGGTTCCCACAGCTCCTGATGCTGGTAAGTGACAATTCGATCTGAGGTTCCAAACAATCTTTCCTGATCAGGCTAAGGACCTTGTCCGTAAGACATAGTCTGTATACGCAGTTATCTGTGGAAAAGCTGGCGCCCAAGCCGCGTTTCGCCAAAGTTACCTGCCATACGTGTTCTGAAACAATGAGAGAAAAGGACAAATGAAGATTTCGTTATAAAATAAAATGTTCATCGGTTTTTCAAAACCGATGGCATCATGATAACTAGAGACCGGATTATATACAAAATGCATATATTTTATTTTTTGCATATCTTTAATTATAGTCTATATGTAGACGTATTACACTAATTGAAGCTAATTAGCGCTAATTAATGATTGCATATATTGCATATTTAGGCGTTTCTATGGATATTTTTACAAAAGTTGCATATATTGCATATTTAAGCTTTTTCTTATCATTTCTATTAGTAAAAATTCCTAGTAATTCCTAATGTAGATCGACAACCGACAATTCTCAGAACGATAAATCTTTTACATTGGTTTCTCTAATACTTTTTTCCAAGAACTACACGCGTTTAATTTCGCCTAGCAGAAGAGATGTGGTAAATATGTTTTGTTATTATTAACTCCCAAATAAACTGTTCATTCATTGAATATCGTTGAACGAAACAGCATGTAATTGTGTTACGTTTTTAAATACTGTACGTACATACAATGAGTATAGCGAACAAAATTTCTTTATGGATTAAGCCATATCCTGAACTGGTAAAGGATGGCGACAAAATATTTGACGAGCCTGCAGTAAACTGGTAAGTTTAATTTTACTAAAAGCTTTACAATTGTTTTTAAATTCTTTAACTTTTGATGTAAAATGACAATTGTTGTTGTAGGTGTCTTCTGAGAGAAAATACCTGATTGATCAACACGCTAAAACTCCATCACATTTTGGAAAATGTGAAAAACTAAAGCGATCCGCATATGTGCAGCAATCTATAAATTCAGAACAAGAAGAATATAATACGGATCTGTGTAACGCATTAATTTCGTCTAACATACCATTAGCAAGATTAAACAATGTTAATTTGAAATCATTTCTGCAAAAATATTGCAAACATAATATACCTGACGAAAGTACCTTACGAAAAAATTATGTCACATCTTGTTACCAGCAAACAATAGCAGAAATTTAACAATTGGTAGGGAATAATTTTATTTATATCATGGTACATGAAAGTACGGATAAGTGTGGCCGTTATCTTGCTCATTTGTTAATAGGAATTCTTCGTGAAGATATTGTAGGTAAATCATATTTAATTTATTGTAAAAAACTTCAAAAAACAAATAATGTGACAATTGCCCAATTCGTTCTAGAAGGTTTATCAAATTTCTTTTTACCTGGAAGTATACCTTGTGAAAAAAATTTACTAATGTTGTCCGACGCTGCATCATACATGATAAAAGCTGTGCAAAATTTAAAATTTTTTTATAGTAACATTATTCATACCACTTGTTTAGCTCATGGGTTCAATCGTGTAGCCGAAGACATTAGGAATCAATTCCCTTGGATTAATGATTTAATTAGCAATGACAAAAAAATATTTTGAAAAGCACCTTTACGAATGCAATTTTATAAGGAGCGACTTCCCGGTGTTAAGTTTCCTCCTGAACCGATTATTACGAGATGGGATACATGGTTAGAGGCTGCAATTTTTTTCGCCGATAATTTTGAAGGAATAAAAAATGTAATTCTTGAAATCACTGCTGACTGCATTGCTCTAGAAAACTGTAAAAAGATAGTAACATCAACAGAATTGCTATACAACACCTTTTGTATATCAAGTCAAATTATAGCTTTGTTTCAAGTTCCATTTGTAAACTAGAAACACAAGGGATGTCGCTCTCGGAATCAGTCGAAATAGTAGACGAATTTGATATGCTATGTAAGAAGGTTAAGGGTACAATAGGTGATTCTATATACGATAAATTTAAAAAAGTGATAAATAAAAATGCGGGGTATTTGAAATTGAAGAAAGTTAAGAAAATTTTGGAAGGTGAAACAGTAAACGATTTCGACTTTAATTTTAGTTTAAATGTATTGCAAAGTTAAAATGCACCAATTACATCTGTGGATGTGAAAGAAGCTTTTCTATTTCGAAACATATGTATTCTGATAGAAGACAAAACTTTCTTTTACACAATTTTGAAAAACATTAATTATAAATTGTTTTAGAAATATGTTGTGAAAAATTTGTGCAATAAAGTTAATGTTTAAATTTCTGCTCTTATTTATTTTTATGTAAAATTTTTGCATATTGTCACAATTTTTTTGCACATATGCCCTTGTTCATGTATATTTTCTCAAAAAATCGATGCATATATTTCCAGTTTTTCTTTGCATATAATCCGGTCTCTAATGATAACCAGAAAGTTTTTTCTTCCTTTTTATAATAAACAGATATTTTGGCGTTTTTCGTTTTTTTTTGCCTTCATATTTTCAAGTTTATTTTTGTGACTCACTCTTGCCTTACAGCACAAATAAACAGTCATCGCTCAAGCATATATTCGCTTGCTCGCAGACGCCTAATAGCTAAGTGGGGTGTCACCCTATTCGTGAAAAGGGGGCAATGACACGTTCCCCCAGTGTCTGCCAGTGCTACACCCTAGGAGCAGGCGACATAAAACGGCCCACTTAGGGTTGGGATAATCGATACAACAGGCTGTCTGGAGTCTGTCCCCAAACACATACTTTCAACACGAAATTAATGCGTCTGCCGTATATTCAAAAGCGTCCCAATGGGGCTGTCTGGACGGAAAAAAAAATATTTAATAGAAGCGAGAAAAGGTAGAATTACTTGCACAAAATTCAATTTTGGGCTAAAAATAAATGTGAGAGGATTATAATATATAGGTATTATACATTAAAAGCACTCAAAGTATTAAGATCTAGGGAAAAAAAAAACTTTGTGGTATGGGATTCAGTACACTGAGAAAAATGGGCTAAGTAAAGTGTTTACTTGATAAAAAATTATTTACAATAGATAAAGTTTTACTTGGAACTATTCTCGTTAATTAATACCTGCAACTAAACCCAGTTTCCTGAATGCAAGTTGTTACTGTAAATAGTGCTTTTATTAACGGCTATTACACAGCGTACCTGACAAATTTGTGGTAAGTAACTACTGGTACTGTATATCTAACTACAGCACATGATTAGTAGAAGTAACAACAATGCTGATCGCTATTAAACTCATGTATTTTCTTAAATAGGTAACAACTTGCGACAACTATGATTATTTGAGTTTTGCTGCCACTCCGTGATTGTTTTACTATTCTTGATTGGCTAATACGGCGGAGTAATGAAATAGTCTCCGAGACGACTACGCGCGCAGGCGCGGGCTAGCGTCAAATAAGAGTTACGGACGTGGGAAAAGGTCGTCGAAAAAGGGTGGCCAAGGAGTACGGCCATTGTAGGCCAGTTGGAACGCAAATATATTAAAAATACCGGGTGGGTTAACTCAAGGCCCCATCCGTATAAAGAATCCCAGCTAAAGAAGTACCGAACCTATAAGCAATCGGATGTTTTTAGATTGTAGTTTTAACACCACGTGGTGGGATATTTGAATTCCCCATTATTGTGATGATATCTGCGCCCGCTGGTGAAGTTAAAGTGTGGATGCTGTCGCTAGCTGAGTGACAGTCCAAGTGCCACCTGCAGTTAGGGATACCCCGACGAAGTAGCCGTTTTCGAGGCGATCACCGGACATAACCGCCACGTACGCCGACAGAGGATCAATTCGCCGAGACAACGCCCAGTGCAAACAACCAACAGAAACCGCAAATTTACCGCCTAGGTATATTATTTCTTTGTTTGGTTATTAGTTGTAACTTCAAAGCCATATTTCTCTTTGTCATTTGTTTAGATTTCAATAATTTCAATAACTAAATAACGTTTCAAAGGGGCCCCATTTACCTTATCTTTTATTATTGCTTTATTCATTTTTTCATTATTAAGGAATATATTTTATGAGTCATTACGTTGTAAATTGTTTAAAAAAAAACTGTTGTTAAATTGAAACCAATATCTTTCATTAATATCAGGTAGTCACTGTGTTTTTCCTATACAAAATAAAACTATTACTAATAATACTGCTTTTTTTTCTTAAGCAATAAGTATTATGTACCATCTTTAGCAAAATAAATGCGAATTTAATCTTCAATTATTAATGCAATCGAAGCTACAGCACACTGAAATAGTAATTAAAAATTATTTGCAAACAATTTTGAATTACGCATTGCTCGGTACGCAGTATTTATAGTTGCGGTTGCATAAATAATCGAAGATTTGCGGAACTTTTTTTTTGTACTTTGTCAGTTATTCACACAGAGTACCCAGTAAGCTACTTAATAAATATGTATTCACTAAACTTCCTCGTTTCCTACACTACCTATAGTTGAACAACAAATTTAAGGTAAGTATATTATATATTTACAGCAAACCATTACCTTCTATATATCAGGTATTTAGTGAACGTGCATTAATGATACTCTTTCCTTATCACAAGTAATCTAAATAGCTTGTATTAATTATGAAGGTGTGATAGCTGTTCTAGAATAGTTCACTCACAGCAATACACCTACTACTTGACAAGAGCAAATCTTTGCATACTGCAACTACATATATTCTTTGGCTTAACTACTTCAGTTTAATTATCATAAGTAACTTCATAAGTTACCGGTATGAAGCAGACCGTAAGTAACTTAGATTGCTTGTTGTTAGTATCAGTGTTTAGGATCTCTTTTTTACTAGTGCTAAGTAATCTGTGCTTTTGTCCCCTATCCAGCTGATTTTTTTACTTACGATAATTGTATTTTTATTTATGATTATTAATTTTTTTTCTCAGTGTATAATTGAAGAAAATACAGCTTTGTCCCATTTTGAAGCCCTGGCTGTTCAGGTTAATCATGTAAGTCATTTTCGTCGAATTTCATTATTGATTTACTCTACATACTGCTGTGGCCTGGCACCCCGGTTTTCTTAAACTCAGTGATGATTTATTTATTGGAATCAATTTTTATCCATGCATCCATAATTTTCTCAGAGATTAATATTTTATTTTTAAGTAAGATTTTGTTAGTTGATTTGTTTGTTTATTTATTTGTTCAGTCATTTAATTTATTCTCACTCTTTAATATGTTTAGCATTTGTTTATTTTGTTTTATGTCCTTCTTAAAAGGTATCTTCGATGATCTTTTGCGTTTGTTGCAGCGCGCGCAATTGTCATTCTGTTATATGTATGCGATGTAGTGCCTCTTTTAAGGTAGTTCCATAGATTGATGCCGTGTGTAAGTATATATATTTTATTTGCTTGGTTACCGTTTTTGGTGATTTCATTTTATTAAAACTTTGTTCGCTTAAATTGAATTTAGAACATCAATCGTGGAACTCCAATTAAATAATTGATGTTATATTGTTGTGCACTTTTAGATATAAAATCCGTTATTTTGAATTTGATCTAGAAGAAGTTTTTTAGTTTTAAGAGTTTAAATTTTCCGTTTTTCTTTTTGCTGATTTGAATTTTTGTGTTAATCACCACGGTGAAGGTGAAAAAGAAGCTTTGAGCTTTTAATTTAAATTTCAATTTAAATTATACTTGTTTCTCCACGTTTAAATTATAGTTTGGTTTAAAATTTTGAAACCACGTGGATTTTTTGTGCGATCTGGATTTTCTTCTAGAACAAATCTACCAGTTTGATTGTTGAAGGACTTGCATTGTCTTTTTTTAAATTGTAGAGTCTTATGCAGGTTTGTTTTTTGCCAGAATCTTATATTCATGGTTTTAATTTTTCCTGTAATTTGTATCAAATGTTTTTTTTTCTTTTTTTCTTTTTAAACAATAAAATTAATGATTGTAAATATCATTCTAAATTATAGTTCTTTTATTTTTGAATCAACCATTTCAATCTTTGGGGATTTTAAAGAAAGTCAAATTTTTTCTAACGCCCACAATTACTTTTCACGAAAGTAACCCTGAGATCAAATTGTCTTTTGCACCCTTTAAATTTTTATCCACTGAGCTAGTTGATTTAATTTTTTTTTAATTTCACTTTTCATATATGCTGGTACCATCAGTTCACAGCAGCAATACGTAAAACATTTAAAAATTTATTGAAGATTAGATTGGGGATTGATGGTGTGAACATCATCTACGTTTTCCATATATGTTTGCTTTTATAGAAAGAGTGCATCAGTAATTGATAATCTTACAATTGAGCTATGTTGAATAAATAAAAATATCCAGATAGATAATAGATTTTTTTTGTGTACAAACAAAAAAAAAATCTAATACTACTTGACATTTGTCGTGTGACACTCTGTATAGTTACAGACATAAATTCGGCATATTCTTCTTTGCTTATCAAAAACGCTTACAGATAGCAACATTTCTGGCAAAACAAAAAAGCAATAAGTGAATCCAATTTCAAAATATGTTTAGCGTAAGTTAAAATTATAATGTATGAATTTGTGTAAAACAAATAACGAACTTCAAACTTCAATAACATTACTTATTATAACCATATAATATACGTTACTCAGACATTGTTAGCGAAGCTCGGAATATATTTGAACAGCCTCCTGCTTCGTGTGCGTTCGCGTTCGGGGCAAACAGTTATTATTCCTATCCTATCGTTATTTTGTGTGATATTGCACTGTTTCGTTTACGATCCACGACCCACGGCCTGTTTTCCACAACAACGAACGGACGGACTATCGACCGACCAACCACTGTAAATAACTTGTTTACTTAGGACGAGCAATAACAGGAAATTCACATCAGTATACAAGCCGGGACAAAATTCCTGGTATTTGGCGTCTGAAAACACCTTATATAATAATAATATATGTATAGGATGTACAGGATTGGAAAATTTCAATGTCTTTATAGGGTAGAGAGATATAAGAAAAGAAAACAGAAAGTTAGGGTTTCTTTATTTTGAGTTTGGCTTAGTGATTCAAACAGATTGAAGCTAATTTGTTTAGTTCCCGATATACTAAAATCATCCATTTTCTTTCAACCGTTTATACGTCGGATGCCATGATATACAGGGTGTTCAAAGTTATCGCCACACTATTGCTAACTTTGTTAATTTTGCAGCTACGATATTGGTTAAATTCGTGTAAATCATGTAGTCAAAAAAACAATTGAAAATCGCGTTTACAAGTTATAATAGATGACTTTTTTTTTAATGAACCACCCTATGTATTTTGTCACCAGTGCTTGTTAGTTTTAAGACATTATTAGAAGAAAATATAAGAAATTATTTTAACAGTTCTGCGAAGCTTGTTGTGTGTACGGTAGACTGGTGCAAGTTCGGGCACAGGCCACATTCGGACATTTTGAAATTACCCCTTAAACATGCTGTTAGTTCAAAACGAAGCTTACGTCAAGTTGCTAGTGAGACGTGCTACTGTGTACCGAAAGTTTGTTTATTTAGAGCAATAGACAAATTTTCTACTGAAGAAAAACTGGTTTTTAAGATCCAGTAATAGTATTTGAGATAAGTAGCATAAGCTTTCCCGGTTTTATTTTTTAACTGAGCTTCATCGCAATTATACATCGTGAAATACCTTAAGCATTCCTTTAAAGTTTTCGAATAGCATTTCTATTCGAAATAAAAATCATCAGTAATAAGTAGAGACCGGATTATATGCAAAATGCATATATTTTATTTTTTGCATATCTTTTATTTGCATAATTATAGTCTATATGAAAACCTATTACACTAATTGAAGTTAATTAGCGCTAATTAGTGATTGCATATATTGCATATTTAGGCATTTCTATGCATATTTTTACAAAAGTTGCATATATTGCATATTTAAGCTTTTTCTTATCCTTTCTATTAGTAAAAATTCCGAATGTAGATTGACAACCGACAATTCTCAGAACGATAAATTTTTTATTACATTGGTTTCTCTAATACTTTTTTCCAAGAACTGCACGTGTTTAATTTCGCCTAGCAGAAGGGATGTGGTAAATACGTTTTATTATTATTAATTCCCAAATAAACTATTCATTCATTGAATATCTTTGAGCGAAACAGCATGTAATTGTGTTACGTTTTTAAATACTGTGCGTACATACAATGAGTATAGCGAACAAAATTTCTTTATGGATTAAGCCAAATCCTGAACTGGTAACGGATGGCGACAAAATATTTTGTCGAGCCTGTAGTAAACTGGATAGTTTCATTTTACTAAAAGCTTTACAATTGTTTTTAAATTCTTTAACTTTTGATATAAAATGACAATTATTGTTGTAGGTGTCTTCTGAGAGAAAATACCTGATTTATCAACACGCTAAAACTCCATCACATATTGGAAAATGTGAAAAACTAAAGCGATCCGCATGTGTGCAGCAATCTATACGTCAATGTGTAGCATCAACTTCGCAAAACTCAGAACAAGAAGAATATAATACGGATCTGTGTAACGCATTAATTTCGTCTAACATATCATTAGCAAGATTAAACAATGTTAATTTGAAATCATTTCCGCAAAAAAATTGCAAACATAATATACCTGACGAAAGTACCTTACGAAAAAATTATGTCACATCTTGTTACCAGCAAACAATAGCAGAAATTCAACAATTGGTAGGGAATAATTTTATTTATATCATGGTAAATGAATGTACGGATAAGTGTGGCCGTTGTATTGCCCATTTGTTAATAGGAATTCTTCATGAAGATATTGTAGGTAAATCATATTTAATTTATCGTAAAGAACTTCAAAAAACAAATAATGTGACAATTGCCCAATTCGTTCAAGAAGGTTTATCAAATTTCTTTTTACCTGGAAGTATACCTTGTGAAAAAATTTTACTAATTTTGTACCATACATGATAAAAGCCGCACAAAATTTAAATTTTTTTTATAGTAACATTATTCATACCACTTGTTTAGCCCATGGGTTCAATCGTGTAGCCGAAGACATTATTAGGAATCAATTCCCTTTGATTAATGATTTAATTAGTAATGTCAAAAAAGTATTTTTAAAAGCACCTTTACAAATCCAATTTTATAAGGAGCGACTTCCCGGTATTAAGTTGCCTCCTGAACCGATTATTAGGAGATGAGGTACATGGTTAGAGGCTGCAATTTTTTTTCTCGGATAATTTTGAAGAAATAAAAAATGTAATTCTTGAAATCACTGCTGACTGCATTGCTCTAGAAAACTGTAAAAAGATAGTAACATCAACAGAATTGCTACAAAACCTTTTGTATATTAAGTCAAATTATAGCTTTGTTTCAAGTTCCATTCGTAAACTAGAAACGCAAGGGATGTCGCTCTCGGAATCAGTCGAAATAGTAGACGAATTTGATATGCTATGTAAGAGGGAAAATTTTTGTGCAATAAAGTTAATGTTTAAATTTCTGCTTTTATTTATTTTATGTAAAAAATTTGCATATTGTCGCAATTTTTTTGCATATATGCCCCAGGTTTATGCATATTTTCTCAAAAATCGATGCATATATATAATCTGGTCTCTACTAATAAGCAATAAAATAAAATAATTTTCTCTGTGACTCAACCCTCGAAGTATGTACATATTAATTTTTTTAATTTAATAAAAAAAAAATTGTAAGTAAATTACTTTATATTATGATTAAGTTATTATTAAGTGCTACGACTATTCTGAGTATATAGGCTTTATTAACAGTCGATTTGAAGGAATTTAAATTAAAAATAAGGATATGATTAGTTTTGGCACCGATAATAGGATACGACCGATTTTATATGTACACTTCTCACAGGAAAAATCGGGACACCAGCAATTCAGAATTTTAAAATTTCTTGATTGTAAATGCAACTTTCGGAGGACGTATTGACTTATCATAGCCATAAATCACTTAATTATGTATATTATGTATATTACTGCGATCAAAGGTAACGACTTGAAATTTAAACAGAAAAATAAATATATAGAGAGAAAAAGGTTTATGTATAGAATAAACAAATCGGAATTTCGGTGGCGGCGTTTCCTTTAGAAATACCAATGAAAAAAAAATGCATAACAACAAAAAGAGAACTCTTGAATAGACGGCTTCATTTAGAAATATATATGTATTTAACTTGTTTAATGTTATGTAGAGATAATTCTTTTTTAAGAAAACATGTGGTGATGGGATTTTATTATTTAAAATTATGTTGCTCGTTAGTGCTGGCTTTGATATTAGTTGGATTTATGCTCGCGAGTATTAGTTTAGCAATAGATAATATGTCAGTCAGCCTCCTCAGTTTTGGAATAATGTGATTTTCACAGATTTATTGACTACTATTGACACTATTATTGATGTATTAATTACTATTGTTGTTTAATATTCTTAAATATTGCACTACTATAAAGTTTTCTTCTATCTATAAAAAAATTACCAAAACCAGGTTTAAGATTATTTATAAAATTTTTAAATAAAGCAATTAAGTTCGCAAAGAAATTATTTATTTTATGAATCCTCCGTTAGTTGTATTTTTAGGAAATATATCTTAGCTATCGCCTGTGTAATCTGACGTCGTTGATCTATTTTCTTGAAATATGGCCAACACTTGGTCTCTTTACAAACTGTCTTTATGTAGCACAGGTTTATTAACAATTATTTAAATATTATTGGATTTATAATACATAACAAACATTGTAAGAAAGCATATTGTTCGTTAATCTCAGTTAGTGCTAAAATATTTATTGTTGAATTTGATACATTTAATACTTTTTCGTTGCTACTGCCCGAAGCTGTGTTACAGACCAAAAGTGTTAGCTATATTTCAATAAAATAGAAGAGACATTGGATTACACAGGCGATAGTTGAGATATATTTCTTGAAAATACAATAAACGGAGGGTTAATAAAATAAATAATTTCTTTGTGAAATTAATTGCTTTAAAAATGTTGTAAATAATCTTAAACTGTTTTTGGTAATTTTTTAATACATAGAAAAATATTTTGTAGTAATACAATATTTAAGAATACTAAACAACAACAATAATGAATACATCAATAATAGTGTAATTAATCAATGTGAAAATCACATTGTTCAAAAACTCAGGAGGCTGATTGACATATTGTCCATTGCTAAAGTATTACATACGGCATAAATCAAACTAAGCAACTAATATCATAGTAATAGGTAATATAATTTTAAAATCCATCGCCATATGTTTTCTTAAAAAAAGAATTATCTCTACATAACATCAAACAAGTTAAATACATACATGTGTATTTCTAATGGTGCCGTCTACTCAAGAGGCCTTTTAGTTGTTATGTATTTTTTGCATTAATATTTCCGTATTCGGTATTTCTAAGGAAACACCGCCACCGAAATTCCAATGTGTTTATTTAATGTATAAACCTTTTTCTCTATATATATTTATATTTCTGTTTAAATTTTAGTCTTTACCTTTGATCGCAATAATACACACAAAAAAGTGATTTATGGCTTTGATAAGTGCATATATCCTCTGAGAGCTGCATTTACACCCAAGAAATTTTAAAATTCACGATTGCTGGTGTCCCGATTTTTCCTGTGAGAAGTGTACGTATATCGTTTAGAATCGCCTATACCAGCCTCCGTTTTCTACATACTGCAGTACAGGATGTTTTTATTATATTTGATAACCTTGTTTACTGACCGACTCCAGTGTAAACAAGAACTAAAAAGAGGCGCGTTGTTGTGCTGTTTTTTTCCACAGCCTACCATTATTTTCCATCGACTAATAAGTATTATGAACAATCTATGAAAGCGACGGTCGTAAACAACGTCCATGGAGAGCTGACACGTATTATAGACCGCCTCCCCTTCCCCTAAATAATCAAACAGTACATAGATATAAATAAATACAAACATTCAATTTCGTTTTTCTTTTTTGAATCGTCACATCAACTGCGGGGAATTCAAATGTTTTCCAGGACTATACAAGCGATGATTAAAAATAAAAAAAGACCGCCTTAATAGGAGGAATGCCATTTGCGTTGTGAGCTGTAGTACATACATATAATCATTGTTCGTCATTTGTTTTGTTCAACATAGCTTTCGATATCACTCACATTTTTCCGTTAATAAACGTGATTCACTTGTTTTTATTATGCTTATATGTATCTAATATAGATATACAAGTCATCTATTACTATTAGGCCTTTTGTTTTTGAGATACCATCAATATTTTGTTATTGTTAAAATGAATCAATTTTTTAAGGTATACAGAGTTTTTTTATTTATGTGGCTGCTAATATTATTCAATATTAAATCTTTAATTGACCTTTGTATATCTTAGTAAAAATCCTGATAATTTTAAGAGTTTAGGTTATAGGAAAACGATGTGTTTCCTTGCAGTTACATTTAATTTTACTGCGTTCGCTACTAGTTTAGTTTATTTATTTATTTTATTCCTGAAACAGTAAAAATGTACAGTGGTGTATTATATTTTTAAAACAAATAAACTGTTTAAACAGACTTTATATAATCTGGTAGTAAGTAGTAAATATACAGGGTGATTCTCAATATATGCGACAAACTTTAAGAGCTGATGATTCCTGAGGTTATTTTGATCATCAAAGTTAATATGAGTATATGTCCAAAACGGTTTGGTTTTAAAGTTATTGAATGTTTAATAATAAATTATGAACTATGACTAACACGATATAATATCACAGTTGGTTCTTCAAAAACTATTGTGTTGAGAGAGAATTGTTTATTTGTCATTTCAATATTTGTCAATAGTTGTCAGAGTATTCATTCAGTTTATTGCCAGTTTCTGTTTTCTAAAATGAATTACACGAATGCTGAGATGTGTGATATGCATTTCGTTTACCGTCTTGCCAATGGAAATACGCGTGCTGCTAGACGTCTTTATGAAGAACGATACCCGAACCGTATCATCCCGCATCATTCAATATTTGCCCGTCTTCACCAACGTCTTAGTGAAACTGGAAATTTAAAAAAAACGGACGACTGATAACGGGCACCCATCTGCAGTGAGAACTCCACAAATTTAAGAAATGGTACTAAATGAAATTGAGGAACATCCTACTGCAAGCACCAGAAAAATTGCGTTTGCTTTAAACATTAATCAGGCCACAGTTTGGAGAATATTGAAAGATCAACTGTTGTATCCATATCACATTCAACGGGTGCAGGCACTTTTGCCGGCAGATTTTCCGCAAAGAGTGGCTTTTCGTCAATGGATGCAACACAAAATCGCACAAAATGCTGACTATTTGGCTTAAATATTCTTCACCGACGAGGCTACTTTCTCTAGAAACGCGATTATTAACTTTCATAATAATCACATATGGGCCGAAGAAAATCCGCACGAACTAGTGAATGCCCGTCATCAACATCAATTCTCTGTCAATGTGTGGGCCGGAATTGTTGGAGATCACTTGATAGGTACACATTTTTTACCGATGCGGTTAAATGGTGAGGTATAGCGCAATTTTCTTGAAGAGGAGCTACCACTACTGCTGGAAGAAGTTCCGTTGCAATTAAGATTACAAATGTATTTTATGCATGACGGTGCTCCAGCGCATTTTAGTTTAGTTGCTCGCGAGTTTTTGGACAATACGTATCCAGATCGGTGAAAGTCAACAACCGTGGTCTCCTCGGTCTCCAAACTTACATTCTTTGGACTTTTTTCTCTGAAGTCACCTTAAATCATTAGTTTATACGACTTCCATTGAGAATGTCGATGAACTGAGAAATCGTATTATCGCAGCTTTTCAAACAATTCGAAATACCGCTGGTATTTTAGAACGGACTCGCCAGTCAATACGACGGAAGATAGAAGCTTGTATTGCAGTTGGGGGCGGTCATTTTCAACAGTTAGTATAAGTTAATTTTGTTTTACTAATTATTTTGTTAATTTATAATAAAAACATTAATTATGTTAACTTACTATTAAACATTATACAACTTTAGAACTAAGCGATTTTGGACATACGTTCTTATGAACTTTTATGATCAAAATAATCTCAGGAATCAGCTCTTAAAGTTTGTCGCATATATTGAGAATCACCCTGTATATAGGAGCAAATATTATATCAGTATACATATGGTTAAAGAAATGTTCCACGGGCGCACTACACTGCTGAAAATTTTAACACTTTTTTGACTAATTTAATAGTCAGGAGAGTTCCACACTCTTTTCGTGTTATTTTGTCGAGAACTGTAGAAGTTTAAATTTGACGAGCAAAGATAGTCAAGTATTGTCTATTGCTAAGGGATTATTTTGTCCAACTGACACGTGGAATTATAAAATACTTCTAGTCACATTTTATTTGATCTAGACTAGACAAATTTACTAGCTGTTTAACTAAATGAATGCGATCTATTGGGTGTTTTAACACCATTTTCTAAACACAACGTCTTTTTAATATGCAACTCCTATTTCTTAGTGCTATAATATTCTCTCTTTAAGACGTCTTCTCAATTATAAAATGCCAAACCACTCATTCACAAGTTTTGGTTTCAACTAAACGTACCGATTTTAAAATCATTTTTTGAGAACCATTATAAAATTAAGTGAATGTTTATGCTATTTGATTCAAGTCTAAACTAATTGCGTAAATAGATGTTCCCAATACATCTTTAAGATGTTGAAATTTTTATGCCCACTGGAATTAACGTTTAATAACACGAGGTTACACTTTGCAAGTCAGTCACATTTGGTGGCTTGTTTGGATATGTTAATACGGAGAATCAAACACGAAAACAGATACACGTGCAATGCAGGTGGTGCGTATAATGCAATACTGTATTAGAATAGGTGGGGTTTCTATATTTCTATCCGAGGGAAAAATTCTGATTGGTTGACGCTTCTGAATGTCTAGAAAAATAGTCAATCCTCATATCTGAACAAAGAATTCACACGAAATTCTAGTCATTTCTGTTCTATTAAATACGCGTAGTCAACTCGTCTGGCAAAGTTTGGAAAAATCAACACTAAAATATTTGACTAGTGCAAAATTAACGCCAACACCGTAATATTTTCAACAGTGCATAGATGGCACCACCAACATTTTCTATTGTTTGTGTATATGTAGTGGTAGTCATTTTCCATAAGTGAATACTTGTGGTGCCATCTACAGTGCGCCAGTGGAACATTTCTTTGACCATACGTATACTGGTATAATATTTGATAGCAGTAAAGCAGTGTATAAAATGTAGTGATGTATAAAACTGCTTCTTTACGTTAGCAACTACAACCTGCTTCTGTAAATGTTTCTAAATATATTGTGCAGAGGGAGTATCGTGCGTCGGTTTGAATCAAAACCTTCTTACAGGGTGTAACAGCAGAAAAAAAAACATATTTTCTGATGTTAGTCAATGGGTAACAATTAATAAAATTGCTTTCTAGATAAATATAGAAATATTACTTAAGCTATAAAAATTAGGCGTATAGGGCACCTGTAATAAAATTGATCTACTTTGATGTATTGCTAAGTTGTGGAACACCCCGATCAATTAAATTGCAGATCTAATCCACCTTTTCAAAAATTGTTTGTGTATTTGACTACACTAGAGAGACCTACTCAAGTTACACTCTGCATATACATTAAAAGCGTGTTAATTAATTTATCATTTGGTAATTTCGTGTGTCCTATCAGAAATAAATAAAAAGAAATAGAGATAAGAGAGGAAGATATGATTGAAGGTCGTTGGTTGTTATAATTAATAAACAACATTGTATATACAATTATTAGTGTAATGACGATATCAAACTGCAACCAAGTTATTAATTAGTATAACGATGGGAATTAACAATACTGATCTATCTATGTATGTAATATACTTATAATAAATAAAATATTTTTATTGTCATTATGCAAAAACTATTGAAATTATAGAACCGTATTTTTTTTTAATGTGTTTGTAATAATATAATTCGGTGACCATTTTAAAGAGTATATTATGGAGACGATTATCATTCATTCTGTTTATGATTATTTATATTTGGTAATGATTATTATCATATATACTCTATATAGTATTTTTAATTAAACTTATTATATTATTGATTCGATAGAAGTTGAAAAATAACGAAATCTGCTGTATAATGCTTTCAGAGATAACAATCCAAAACAATAAGTTATTTTTTGCTGGCTCCTTTCAATAATGATACATTTATGATTAAGTATATATGAGCCGTTGAAAACCAGAGTGATCTAAGTCAAAAAAATGTATTCTGAGATATGGAAGTGTAAAGTTAAAGTCTTTTCCAAAATTATTGGAAAAAAAGTCCGAATTATGTTTGCGAAAATATTTTAATATGCATATTAACTTAAATATCTGTAAACAGTAATTACTTTTTATTTTTATTTTTCTACCATTTTTTTGCAGTTTGAAGACATAGACCATTATGCATTTTAACGTATCATTGAAATGAGTATACACTTGGTGTCGGTGGTGTTTGGGAAAATACAAACATTTACAATTTTTATATCTCATCAGATTTTATTGGTATTAATAAAGCCAAAATATTGATGTAATATTTGTAAAATTAAGCAAAACAAATAATATTTATTCATCTTGAACATATTCAAGAGGGCCATAATCCTCAACACTACTATATCCAATAATATCTACAAAATATTTCTGATTAACGGGAGGAATAAACTGAAAAAGTTCTTCCATATTCTTCTTCCAACGGAGTTAACACAACATGTTTCAAATTTTGAGGTGCACCTTGTCGTTTTGTTTGCACATCAATTACGTCAAACGGGAAATCTTCATTAAGGGTCATTTTGTAAAATATCTTGTAAGGATGATTTTTTTCAAAATGTAACCTTTGGATTTGTAGCCAGGATACTGGAGCATTATCTTCATTTTTATATCGACGAGTTACATACTGTTCCAATGGCTTTGTCGAAAAAAAGTGGTTTTGCTTCATTTCACAAATCGTAAATAGATTTTTTGATCTGCATTTTTTATTATTGTATACCAATCGTTGGGAACGTATATTGATCGATTTTTAGCATATTGCTCTATTTGGCCGAAATCGCGGTCATTGGGAGGATGAAGAATGTCCGGGAACCATGAATTTATGATCAATTACTTCAATATTAGTATGTGCTAAAAGTTTAAGCCAAAACAAACATTGCTTAAAATTGCGATTTTGACCACCGCATGCATCACTATAAGCAATAATGTACTTTGCATTTCCTGCATGTTCTAGTATATGTTTACGTATGCATCATCCTATTTCCTACGTCCCTCGCGATGCAGTTATTTCGTCCCATACGTACATAAATGCATTTTCTTTTCGTGTAGTTCATGTATCCCTAAATTGTAGACATACATGTTTTCTTTATAGTACGTAACTGAACATGTCAAAACTGGAAAGGGCAGTGCCTTCTGTAACTCGATAACTCCATAAACATTTTTATCCAAAATAGACAGGGACCTGTCGCTTGTCAAGCTAGATCTTGCTTTTTCAGCTTTGCGTAGATGCAAAATGTGTTCCATATTCAAGCCGTATTTTTTTGTTCATCGGTTTCACAATCTATTTTTGATTTGAAACAAGTCGCACTTAACACAAGTGTCTTTTGAAGGCACATGAAAGTGCAGATTAAATCACGATGAAATATATTCCTATAAATGCTTCCGTTACAAAAGACATGTTTTCATCAACACACTTCTTCTTGTAAAGATTGTACATTAATCTTATGTTTAAATTAGAATATAGGTATTTTCTGTTAGGATTATGACTTCGTGTGTAGTGGGACTGATAAAAAGGGAAACTATTTATATGATCACGGATATGTTGCACCTCTTCTTCGGATGTCTTGTTCACAGGTTCATGCTTTCCTCGTAAATCTTCACCTGGAGATGAGGTACACGCACGTTTTAGGGCTCTTTCCAATTGACCATTTGATATTTGAAAAGTTTGCAAGAAATACGGTTTACATACATTATGTGAAATTTTGCCAATATTTACGTAATATGTATTTGTTACGTCTTGGCATTCTGGTATTAATTCTTGGGCGATGCATCTTTACTTCACTTTGTTTAACCAAACCACACATGTACGCATTTTGTGAAGAAAAGTTTCCCATCTTCCAAAAATTCTCAAAAGCTGATTTCCTCTCCCCTTCAGGAATTCTTCTAAACCAAGTTTTCTTGCAATTACAATTTACGTTATTAAAAACTTTAGTAGGAATAATCTTTTTTGATGTGGTAATATATTCTTCACCTGTATTTCTTTTTCTTTTCCGAATCGATTTAATATGTTTCTCAGGCTCTCTGACACGTTTTCTTCCATACGTTTTGACTTTGATTGGGCTTGATCACTTAGAGCAAATTGTAGGTTATATTTTGTGTACACATTAAAATACTAATTTACAGAAGTACCTGATAACGACGATTCTGAATCCTCCCGCTCGGTTGGTTCGTATTCGCTTCCACTAGCACTAAAGGGTTCTACTTCTGATTCACTAGAACTCATATTTCTAATTTTATCGCAGTACCAGCTGATTGATACTCTTACAACTATACACTATCTGAAGCTGATGCTCACCGATACGGTTACAGCTATAGTGGGCTAAGTCGGACTTGTACCTTTTTGCCCTTAAACAATAGCCGTAACTTGTTACGGCACAAAAATAAAGTGGTGATGTTTTACGACAAATACTAAAAGAATATTTTTTTTAACTTGGTCAAGCAATAGACTTGAATGTGGAGAATCTAACTCTGTATTTATTTTCAAAACCTTATTTTTTGACATAGACCACTCTGACTTTCAATGGCTCATATATGAGAGCTGTGTGTTGATGCATATTTTATTATATAATGCTTGAAATACTGCCGAGTTAATCACTATTTTCTCTGCGTATGCTCTTGCACAAAATCTCTCATATTAATAGACCGACTGAAAGGAACCTGTTAACAAACAAAATGCGGCTATTTATAGAACGCTTCCAATTTCGTTGTTCTTCACGCTTTGTTAACACGACGTACTCCGAATAGAATAACAACAACACACGCGTAGGATTCGCAAAACAGGACACAGTAAATAAGGATAGACGTATGTACGATTATTTATGTATGTATACGTTTATGTGCAAGAATTATGCATGAACATGTAAAAAAATGGGTTATGTGTTATTTATTGCTTTTCGCCGGGAGAGTCAAAGTAATACCATGCTTTCAAATACTTCCCTGGCTAGAATAGGCCATGGTATTTTTTTTTTAATCGTTGGGCACAGTGCATGCACGCATTAATCGCTTTAACAGTTTGTACTATGCCGCAAAAATGTGGGGAAAAAAATATTTATTACGAGTAGAGACCAGATTATATGCAAAGTGTATATATTTTATTTTTTGCATATCTTTAATTATAGTCTATATATAGACGTATTACACTAATGGAAGTTAATTAGCGCTAATTAGTGATTGCATATATTGCATATTTAGGCATTTCTATGCATATTATTACAAAAGTTGCATATATTGCATATTTAAGCTTTTTCTTATCCTTTCTACTAGTAAAAATTCCTAGTAATTCCTAATGTAGATCGACAACCGACAATTCTCAGAACGATAAATCTTTTACATTGGTTTTTCTAATACTTTTTTTCCAAGAACTGCACGTGTTTAATTTCGCCTAGCAGAAGGGATGTGGTAAATACGTTTTATTATTATTAATTCCCAAATGAACTATTCATTCATTGAATATCTTTGAACGAAACAGCATGTAATTGTGTTACGTTTTTAAATACTGTGCGTACACTAGCGACACTTTCTAATTGTACGACCTACAGGGTAAAATAGAGCCCATATCTTTAACGTGGATAGTAGACGGATTTATGCAGTAACTGGCCGCTTCGAAATATGTAAACACAGATGTGCGGTTTCTCTGTCGGTTATTTTAAAAAAGCTTAGACTGGATTTATTAATGTGCCAAGTTGAATGCATCTCTTATGTATTTGTTATCTCTGCGTAGGAATAAATTTATTTGATGTTTGAAGTATTTCGAATAGCTGTAGTGTTATTAAATGGTTTTAAAAGGTATTTTCATTTTACAGTTGAACTATGACTAGGAACTAAACCAAAGGCATGTTAATTATACAATAAATAGCAATATCAATGGGTTTATTACTTTTATTCATTTTATACGTATGCAAATAATAATGAAACTATCAAAATGGATCGCATGAAGACATTTAAAGTATTTAGCTATACTGAAATCAGTAAAGCACACCTCCGTTATGAATGAAACACTTTTTTCAATATTACTGAACACATGAAAAAAGTGCTTCATTCAATCTAGTTAATGCATTAACTAGATTGCGACAGCCCCTATGCAAGATATTAAACAATATAGTAATAAGGATTATTACTACTTCCACTTTTCGTGAAGTGGGTGTTGCGCCAATTAATTTATTAAATGCAGAGAAATTTTAGTAATTTCGTTATTGACAGAAATGCATGTTTGTTTTCCCTGCAGCGTTACCCAAATATGCTTATATTTTTTAATCTAATTAAGTCATGATGATTCATATCATTTTTTTTAACTCGCTCCGGCTTCCTTCTTTAACATTAAATAATAAAAGAGATATGGCGAGGATGCATTCAAAACCATGATTTTTATATCAGATTATCAGATATTAGAAGGAAAAGCTCTACACTCGTCAGAAATATTTTTATTAGTTATAGTAATGGTATGTTTCCATTAATATTATAATAGCAAGATAAAAATATTTCGATTATAAATTCCTAGTTTCAAAGATTTTACCTCAAAAGTCTCACAATATTTTTCAAAAGAAATACAAATTTGCATTAGTGCTAAATTGAACAGTAGTGATAGCTATAAATACAAAATGCAGGTTTAAATTAGTAATTAATGATTAGTTTATATAAATATTAATTATCATTATGTTAATATCGAAAAAAGGAGCCGGGTGAATTAAAAATAGTTATGAAAACAATCATTGTGAATCAATTGGATTAAAAACACAAACATATTGGTAAAGCTGTAGGGATTTGTAAAGAAAACAAAACATCTGTTTGTATACAATATTATATTTAAGGTAAGTAAATGAAAAAATTCGAATTGTGCTAACCGAGGTAGGTCGGCAGGCATAAGTATGCGCCTTTGATGTATTTAATTCTCTCTATTTTATAAGATCAATGTTTTTTTCTATGTTTATTTACTGCATTCTTCCTTACATTTAAAGTAGATTTACTACAAAAAAACACCGAGACCGCACATCTGTGTTTACATATTTCGAAGACGGCAGTGAATGCATAAGTCGTCTACTACCCATGCTACACATTTAGGCTCTGTTTTATGCTGTAGGTCGTACAATTAGAAAGTGTCGCTAGTGTACATATAATGAGTAAAGCGAACAAAATTTCTTTATGGATTAAGCCATATCCTGAACTGGTAAAGGATGGCGATAAAATATTTTGTCGAGCCTGCAGTAAACTGGTAAGTTTAATTTTACTAAAAGCTTTACAATTGTTTTTAAATTCTTTAACTTTTGATATAAAATGACAATTGTTGTTGTAGGTGTCTTCTGAGAGAAAATACCTGATTGATCAACACGCTAAAACTCCATCACATATTGGAAAATGTGAAAAACTAAAGGGATCCGCATGATGTGTGCAGCAATCTATACGTCAATGTGTAACATCAACTTCACGAAACTCAGAACAAGAAGAATATAATACGGATCTGTGTAACGCATTAATTTCGTCTAACATACCATTAGCAAGATTAAACAATGTTAATTTGAAATCACTTCTGCAAAAATATTGCAAACATAATATACCTGACGAAAGTACCTTACGAAAAAATTATGTCACATCTTGTTACCAACAAACAATAGCAGAAATTCAACAATTGGTAGGGAATAATTTTATCTATATCATGGTAGATGAAAGTACGGATAAGTGTGGTCGTTATATTGCTCATTTGTTAATAGGAATTCTTCATGAAGATATTGTAGGTAAATCATATTTAATTTATTGTAAAGAACTTCAAAAAACAAATAATGTGACAATTGCCCAATTCGTTCCAGGAAGGTTTATCAATTTTTTTTTACCTGGAAGTATACCTTGTGAAAAAATTTTACTAATGTTGTCCGACGCTGCACCATACATGATAAAAGCCGCGCAAAATTTAAAATTTTTTTATAGTAACATTATTCATATCACTTGTTTAGCTCATGGGTTCAATCGTGTAGCCGAAGAGATTAGGAATCAATTCCCTTTGATTAATGATTTAATTAGCAATGTCAAAAAAGTATTTTTAAAAGCACCTTTACGAATCCAATTTTATAAGGAGCGACTTCCCGATGTTAAGTTGCCTCCTGAACCGATTATTACGAGATGGGGTATACACGATTAGAGGCTGCAATTTTTTTCGCCGATAAATTTGAAGGAATAAAAAATGTAATTCTTGAAATAACTGCTGACTGCATTGCTCTAGAAGACTGTAAAAAGATAGTAACATCAACAAAATTGCTACAAAACCTTTTGTATATTAAGTCAAATTATAGCTTTGTTTCAAGTTCCATTCGTAAACTAGAAACGCAAGGGATGTCGCTCTCGGAATCAGTCGAAATAGTAGACGAATTTGATATGCTATGTAAGAAGGTTAAGGTACAATAGGTAATTCTATATACGATAAATTTAAAAAGAGTGATAAATAAAAATGCGGGGTATTTGAAATTGAAGAAAGTTAAGAAAATTTTAGAAGGTGAAACAGTAAACGATTTCGACTTTAATTTTAGTTTAGAATGTATTGCAGTAAGTTAAAAAATGCACCAATTACATCTGTGGATGTTGAAAGAAGCTTTTCTATTTCGAAACATATGTATTCTGATAGAAGACAAAACTTTCTTTTACACAATTTTTAAAAACATTTAATTATAAATTGTTTTAGAAATATGTTGTGAAAAAATTTTGTGCAATAAAGTTAATGTTTAAATTTCTGCTCTTATTTATTTATGTAAAAATTTGCATATTGTCGCAATTTTTTTGCATATATGCCCCAGGTTTATGCATATTTTCTCAAAAATCGATGCATATATATGCGCATATATTCCAGTTTTTCTTTCAATATAATCCGGTGTCTAGACATTAGACGTGTAACAACTTTTTATTAATATTCTAAAAGAGTTGGTTGTAAGAGTTATTAAAAACAAATGCAATTGCAAAAATCACTATTTCTTCTGTCAATTTCGTCAATATAGAACAGACCCGTGCAATGTTGCCGCATACAACGATTGAGAAACCTAGGCACATGTATATTCTTACTATACATACATATACTATTCCTACCAGACAAGCTGTCGAACTTTAGATCTAAAAGGATCATATTACGAACAGGACGGCGCATTTCAATCCTGTCTAGACGGTGTTTTATCAAAGCAGAAAAGAAGTCCACACAATACATATTTATGCGATTGGCTGGCGAGAAAAAATGCCTATGCTTTTGCGAGTAGGTATGTACACAATTGACTTATCGGCCCTTGTTATATTAATCGTAAATTTCCACTGTGCTTGCCTGCAATGCTTCTGTGTGCAAATACACACGTAGTTCATATATGTATGTATAGATATGCTTATTAACGAAACACCTTGTTATCATTCCGGTCTGTGTAACGTAGACAAAACATTATAATAGAGAGGATCTGGTTTCGCAATGCCGAAGGTGTCATCTTGATACAAAAGTGAATGACACAAAAATTAGTTTAATGGAGGTTTAACAATAATGGCCAGGGTGTTTTTTTTTTGTATTGTATTTTAATTAAAATGAGTCCTGTATACAATTTTAACCACATATTTATTAAATAAGTTTTTTTTTTCAATTTAGTTATGCTGTTCCATGTCACTGATCCATTTAAGTAAAGTTTGGTCTTGCTTACTGCTCAATGCTGCTTTGGATGTACAAAAAAAAAAAAAAAAAAAAAACAGTATTTTTGGATTGCATTCTTTCTATACACTGTCGAAAATATTACGGTGTTGGCGTTAATTTTGCGCTAGTCAAATATTTTAGTGTTGATTTTTCCAAACTTTGCCAGACGAGTTAACTACGCGTATTTAATAGAACAGAAATGACCAGAATTTCGTGTGAATTCTTTGTTCAGATATGAGGATTGACAATTTTTCTAGACATTCAGAAGCGTCAACCAATCAGAATTTTTCCCTCGGATAGAAATATAGAAACCCACTATTCTAATACAGTATTGCATTATACGCACCACCTGCATTGCACGTGTATCTGTTTCGTGTTTGATTCTCCGTATTAACATATCCAAACAAACCACCAAATGTGACTGACTTGCGAAGTGTAACCTCGTGTTATTAAACGTTAATTCCAGTGGGCATAAAAAATGTCAACATCTTAAAGATGTATTGGAACATCTATATTACGCAATTAGTTTAGACTTGAATCAAATACCATAAACATTCACTTAATTTTATAATGGTTCTCGAAAAATCATTTTAAAATTGGTACGTTTAGTTGAAACCAAAACTTGTGAATGAGTGGTTTTGCATATTTATAATTGAGAAAACGTCTTAAAGAGAGAATATTATAGCACTAAGAAATAGGAGTTGCATATTGAAAAGACGTTGTGTTTAGAAAATGGTGTTAAAACACCCAATAGATCGCATTCATTTAGTTAAACAGCTAGTAAATTTGTCTAGTCTAGATCATAAAATTTGACTAGAAGTATTTTATATTCCACGTGTCAGTTGGACAAAATAACCCCTTAGCAATAGACATACTTGACTATCTTTGCTCGTCAAATTTAAACTTCTATAGTTCTCGACAAAATAACACGAAAAGAGTGTGGACCTCTCCTGACTATTAAATTAATCAAAAAAGTGTTAAAATTTTCCAACAGTGTAAATTGAGTTATCTTTGATTTTTTTTTGAATAAAAAATAAAAAAATTATCAGTTTTTTTTTTGTGAAGAAACCTATTTATGAGAGCTGAGTAGTACAAAACGCCTAAAATGCATTTCATTTTACATTTGATTTTTACTTCTTTAATAAAAAATATTTAATTTCATTCTATTTATGTAAATATGTAGAATTTGTAACGTATTTTTAGTTCTATTAATCTCTCTGTGCGTATGTGTGCGGTAACGTAAACTGCGTCAAGAAAATAATGAAATAATGAACAAATAATAGAGCGGACGTACCGTTCGTCTGAGCGTGAGAGTTGGGAGAGCAGCCATTAAACGCTGGCCACAACATAGTTACATATTGTTAAAAGTAAATAACGTAGCGAGCTAATATATCCCCGTTATTGCTGAATACCTCGGCCATTTATTGATGCCGGCAGATATTGGTAAAAATAAACGCGTGGCCATTTATTTTTACCCAAGTAAATTTGGACGTGACTCAAGGCCAAAGGAAGAGCACCACTATGGTGATTTGGTCTGGTGATATGTATATATTTTTATATGACCCCAATAAATGGATATTATTATTATTATTATTATTATTTAGTGACGAGTAATAAAGCCTCATGAGTGAGGAATCCAACAATCAGTTATTATCCGCTGCCTGTGTCAAAACCTTAACGACCACGTCTAGAGCCGGAGGACCGCCAAAACCGCCTAATTTTTATTTCTTTATGATTTATAAAATCAAAAATTATAATCTTGTTTATTGTTTACTTTAAAGTTAATATTCAATTCATTAGTAATATTCAAAGGGGGCCCCATCCATTCGATCATTATTTTTCTATTTTAACAAATAATCGCTATTTACTTTGTAATCCTTTCACTGTGTTCATTTATGCTTTCGTTGTTTTATAATAAAAAAAAAAATATTGTAAGGGTGAAATCATCTCCTTTGTTTTTCTTTGTTATTTAGTAGATAGAGTCGGATTATATTTAAAATACTTATAAAACCACATCACTTGATGGCGGTTAAATTAATTAATCGATAAAAGATTCTCATGTTAGTTTTTTTTTTTTATTTATTTATTTCATTTAATTAATAGATATTATTTAAAGTCCAAACTCAAATCATTGGTGCTCAGCTAAAAAGAAATAACTTAGAATCACTACAATCCTGTCATCCGCCGCTGAGCGACATGTTACGGTTTTTTTGCTTCGCTTACCTCGAATTAGTTCTCCGCTAGTCTTTTCGACAAGCTTTTGTAACCCTATTTTCTTCTAGTTCCTTCCTTTATCTTCAGAGGTGCTCCTACGTCTTGTATTTTCACAACGTAAACCTTATCGTTTAATTTTTGGCTTTCAAATTGTGTTTTCTTTCCCCTGTTATGGCGGTTTAGATAGAATTTGTATCTTTTTATTCTCATTTACTTACAGTTAGTTCCTTATACTTAAAACGGTATTAGATTTTCGTTTAATTTCTTTCAATTTTAGTAAATTCCTTCAATTCCCATGTTTTGACAGTTGACGGTTGACAGTTTTCTTTTTAAAGCTAGGACTGTTTGTTTTGGACATGCCGGCATTATCAATTTCCACCCAGCGATAGATTTACATCTTTTCGACGTTAGAGGACACCTCCATGTCTGTATTCTTATTTTATTTATCTGTCTTCTGATTGGTTGTGTGACGTATTTCCTTCCTTCCGGCTTGCTGGCCATTGTTGGTTGTTGTTTAGACGCGCTCTTACGAGTACATCTTCCTATCTTTGGAAATTTTTTGGATATTTTCACATATCTGTAGATTTTATTGGAAGATTGCTTGAAATAACCATTGGCCGTATCTTCGCTTGTGTTTGGTGTGGAATTTTCGTGAATATCACAGCAGATGGGTCCGATAAATTCGGGATATAATTTGAGAACCACGCGTTCTAACGCCATATCTGTTTCTTTCTTCCCTTTGTTGTAAAACCTCGTTATTTAACGGTAAGCAGATCTTGTTTTTTCATTTAAATTTTTAGAGGTCTTTATAACCCCCCTTTATTTTTGAATTCTGAAATTTTACCTTCGTTTTATGTGAGAATTTGAACACCCACGTGCGGCTGAGGACTTCTGCGACTCTTTAAGTCCTTCGGAGAACCCTACGTTCTTTAAAATTTACCCGGACGATCTGGCTTCGGTTATTACCAAGTCAGACCAGAGGCTACGATCTGCCAGTCCCCATAGGAGAGGATCTCCATGCCCCGTAACAGCTGAACAGGGGAAAAGCTAAGTGCACGTTCTCTTTCCTTTGTTATTTTTGTAACTTTTCCGCGATTATAATAGGAAACCATCCCCGATCATTTAGTTTTTTTTTTGTATTTGATGTAGTAAAGTAAATTTTATATGTTGTACCTAGAATCGGAGGGTGCTACCTAACGTTAATTTAGTAAAATAGTTTAATCTCAATTAGGATATTCATTTACTTCTTTGTTCCCTTTACTCGCTTAATTTGAATCAATTGTCAAACATCATCCGATTGAATATCGGATTGGCATATACAGGGTGTCTATTCACCTTTTCACCATTCAAATATTTAATTCTATTTTTGTGTTTTTGTAACCGTAACATTTCAATCAATTTATAATTTAAGAAATTTTGTTTGTACAAGTCCATGTGAGCGGTTCGCGTTGGCCATAGCGTTCGGCATTCATGTCCTATCTTAGGACAACCTGTCATTTTTTTTACCGCATTTAATGTCAATTCGTCAACAACATTGCTCTTTTTGAGCATTATTTCTTTTTATTTGTCAATCTGGCAATAACCTTTATTTGTTTATTTATATGTCAAGATTTCGCATTAAAAATTATATTTGCTTTGTCAGTAAACTTATTCTTTTATTTCTTTGTGTGTAAACATTTGCAAACTGCTTTACCCCCGACGTTTATTTAACACCGTGGATCCCTGCTTATCTTGGGGGCATGACAGGGCAAGTAATCCTAAGCAGATGGCGCCGAAATTTTTATCCATCTTGGGTTTGTGTTTCTATCAACCCACTCCCTCGCCGACGAGCCGGCAGGCACCCTGCATGATTGCCGAATATTAACCCACTTATTCGAAGGTTTGTAAAGCGGAAGTGCATCACCTTTTCTGTTTTTATTTTGAATGTTTGCTTCGCGATTTTTCATGGTACTCGATCGTCACTTTCGGTGCCGGAAATTGAGGTAACAGACATAATCCCTGCACTATTTCAATCTGGCAATCAATAGCGTACCATTTCACCTTGAGTATTCGTTTCATTCAGTCTCTCGTTTCGCGCTGCAGTATTCATTCATCATTAAAAGTTCATCAATTCATATTCCTAAGAATTTTATTACTCTTTATTATCATAGCTAAATAAAGATTTAAATAAAAATGTTTGATTTATTTTTTATTATTCATAAATTCATTTCTTATTCATTTAAAAAAAAAAAGTCCTTCTTTCTTCTTGGTTAGTAGTTCCTTTTACGTCTTGCATCTCGTGTTATAGCAACAATTTTGTTGCTTTCTACGTATCAGTGCACTGGTGTACACACACGAAAAGCATATACTCGTTATTTTATTTTGTTTTAAGAAACTTTTTGATAAATTCGTATAGTTTATCTACGTTTTATATTCAGTATATTGCTTGGAACAAAAGTATAGCAACCCTCTATCGTATTCCAATAAAACAGTGCTAAAATAAAGGTGTAAGCACGAAACAAGCAGATTGCGGTGAAACTGCGTCTTAAAAACGTTGTACCCGTCCCATATTTCCTTTCGAAATGGAAACTGCGCAGTTTTCTCGGCAGTCACGTGGCACTTACTACGCCTGGAGTCGCTAGGTCACGTGGAATCGTGTATCGATCCTCCTCCGTAAGGTCTACACACCCACGTGGCTCTGTACTGCTGCGGAGTTGTGCTTGAAAAATGGGAGAAGCGGGGTGGTTGGGGTGAGAACAATCTGGGTCATAGACGGGAAAGCCGAATCTCTTCTGCCGATGGTTATTCAGGTCAGACAAGATAAATCGATATATGTATACTGCGTTTCAAATAGTACATATAGTTGAAATACACATTATAATATCTGTAATAAATGGCTAAACTAGGATTTTCAATGCAATACGAGAATTGTAATTATTAAAAAAATATATATATACATGTACTGAAATTAGAGTTCAATAAAAATAAAATAATGCCAATTCATGCATATTAGAATCATGCGATTGGGTGATCTAAGACACAGGTGACTACTCGCTATTTCATTGGCTAGAAATAAATTTCGATCCCCAACCAACTGCATATATTGCCCAAATATAGAGGCTGATTCAAATTAAGCGCGCACTAGTGCTAATATCTCTGTTATTATTGATTCTAGAAAGTAGGTTAAATTAACAAAATATTAGGTTTTTTTTTAACGCTGATTAATATGCAATGTACGAAAAAACAATTGAATGACGCATTTCCATGAAATTTTAACATTTATATTTTTTTGAATTGAACACCCTGTATATTGTTAAAATAGTATATCAAAAGACAAGTTTCATTTTGACGTTTCAAAGTATGAATTCAGAGTTTAAGAAACGAGTGGCGTAGCCACGAGTTTCTTAACTGAATGAGTGCTTTAATGTCAAATGAAACGTGTCTTTTATGCTATTTTTTGCAATTAGTTTTAAAATTTCTCTTTTTGTAAAAGCAAAACGAGAAAAATTTGATAATCTAGGGAATTTTTGTGGCGGTTGTCACCAGTTGGTCACCTTGGTTTGGCACAAGATTTAAATTGACAAGTTAATTTAAAATTGACACATTTTTGAAATTTGTTATATATTATATTACTAAAGTAACTATGTATATTATAATATTTATGATATATGAGTTCTACAACTTTTCATGCACTCCGCCTGAAATACGGGAAAATTGCTGAAAAAACATTAATAATTTACTTCCGGAGAAATCGTACACTATGTATCAAAAGCGATACCAAAAATGTTGAAAAATGGTGCAAGAAAAAGGAAATTCTTCATATTTTCTGAGAACGTCTTACTGCTTATTTTGGAATGCTTACGTAAAGATTATAAATCGTCATCATTTATGTCGATTTATTCGATGTTAAGATCGTGTTTAAATGTACATAGAAATGTGGATATATCAAAATATATGAAACTTCAAGCATTATTAAAACGGCTATCTAAAGTTATCAAACAAAAAAATCTAAAATTTTAGGAAGAAGAAGATATTCATAGATTTTTGAAACAAGCCGATGATAAAATATACTTAGCTATAAAGGTTAGTTGTTGATTTTATTTTCGTTACTTTTTTGTAAATTCTTTTATATTCTAGGTTATTTTGATAATAGGATATAATGGAGCTGTAGGCCGAGAAGAATTAATTAATATATGTGTGGAAGATCTTAAATACAATTCCGATTCCATTATAGTCAACATACCTAAAACAAAAAACAATGTACCCAGAATGTCGCAGTGACTGATGTAAACTGCATCGAACTTTATAAAAAAATATAATAATCTGCGGCCTAAAACAGTTACTCACAAACGTTTTTTTTTCTAACTTATCGTCATGGCTGCTTAATTAATAGCCTATCGGTATTAACACCATGGGAAATGTTCCTAACAAATTGCCAGTTTCTTCATTTACCAGTTCCTCATCTTTATACAGGACATTGTTTTAGAAGATCAGTGCGACACATATAGCAAATACTGGAGTGATATTTTAACTATAAAACGATTAGGTGGCTGGAAAACGCACGGCTGTTGCTGAAGGTTACGTTTGCCTCTTCTATGAAAAATAAAATTGAAGTTGGAAATATTTTGCACAGAAAAATAATGTGAATCTACTGGAACTTCTGGGAATGGTTCACAGTTTGAGTACTCCAACAGAAGCAATATCACTATCGCAGAGAACGATAATTTTCAACAGAATGTTTCTACTGCACACGGTATCACTATCACTTCGAAAGATAATTCAAACGTTATATAAATGTTTATAATAGTTGTACTATTTCAAAGATTAATTAAAAATATCAAATCTTACAATGAATTTTAATATAATAACCTCAAACTTGCTTACAAAATGTCATATTGACATCTCCATCTCTGTTGTAATGTGACCAACTTAAAATAAATCTGCTTAAATGTTCCATTTCTATTACGCAACTAGTGCTGTAATAGACCCTATTACGGCACTAGTGGAATAAATGGTATGGTTACGGCACTAATTGCAAAAAAGAAATTAAAGATAGATGTAAAAGTATCAATACAATATTGTCTTAAAACGAATAATAAATAAGTTATGATGGTTTTTATTTTGTAAAATGTAGAGTAGTATAAAGAATCAACTTTTAACAAGATATATACATGTCTTGGTGCTTGATGTTTATTTTAACATATTACATCTTAAAATAATGTCGTTGAAATTAAATTGAATAGCAAAAAGTAAATGCATAATTTATAAATATGGCTCATAGGTTATCACCTTCATTCTTAATACATTTTCCTGTCCGCTTGAGTACACTCTGAGTAGCTCTTAAGATTTTCCTTCCACCCAATTGCCGGAAAACCTCCCTAACCTAATTTTGCAATTCATTCACGTTGTTGTACAGGGTTCTGTATCTTTCTTATCTGATCTTTTAAATATCCCCAAAGAAAAAAGTCTAAAGGTGAAAGGTCACGAAAGCGTGCTGGCCATCGAATTTGTACTAATCCACTTATCGAGAAAGATGATGTCCAGATAGTTGTGAACTATGCGGCAGTAGTGTGTCGGAGCACCGTCCTGCTGAAAGTACTGTACTGTAATTTTGACGCATCAGGTAATTGACATTATGAAGGAAATTCTCTAGAACGGTACGAATAAATTCCAGATATCTCTTTCCTGTCAATGTACGGTTGTAGAACACTGGACCAACGATTGTCGAACCAATTAATCCGCACCAGATATTAAAACTAAATCGAACTTGTGCAGCATGTGGACGCATTATTAATAAATTTTCTTGCGACCAGTAGCTGTCCATTCTTCTTATTAAACATTCCTCTATTGGAGAAATTTCTTTCATCACTCCATAAAATGGATTGTGCTCCATTCAAATTTTCATCACGAAAATTAATAAACCATTCACAGGAAGCCAACCTCCTGGTTGTAATGTTTGTGAGGTTCGATACTTAAATGGGATATACTTATGCTTTTTTAAAATTCTCTGAACTGACGCGTAACTTAAACCCAATTCCTTAGTAGCATCTTTAATGAAAAAATTCGCGATTGGCTTCAAAATATGCTGACACTGTAATTTCTACCTCCTCGTTGATAATGAAATTTTTCTTTGTTCTTTTCTTCTTAAATAAGCAATCGTATTGTCTAAATTGTCTGTAAAGTTTTCGAAAGTAACGCCGATCTGGCTGCTGTCGTAAAGGATACTGTTCTGCATAATATTCGACAGTCCTTATTGAATTTTTGCCAGATACAATGTATGCTTCCAGCATATCGCATTTCTCCAAATGACAGATAAAATACCATGGTGAGATATTATCTGATACTTAGAACCAAATATAACGAAAACTGTTCAAGCTACTAATGATAATAATGTAATAATAACAATTAGAAGTAAAGAACATAACAGAAAAATGAAATAACCAATTTTTTTTTTTAATAATTGAATGTGTAAAAGATTTAAGCTCAGTGCGTTTTTGACAGTTCCCAGCAACATACTATTTGTTTTGACTTAAAAGTGAAAGAAGCCTACTATAAATTTTACATATCTGGCATCAATTAAAAACCACCATAACTTCTTTATTATTCGTTTTAAGACAATATAAATTTCAAAATTTCTGGGAAATGCGTCATGCAACTGTTTTTTCGTATATTACATATTAATCAGTGTTAAAAAAATCCTAATACTTTGCTAATTTAACCTACTTTCTTTCTAAAATCAATAATAACAGAAATATGGCAATGGCGCGCACTTAATTTGAATCAGCCTGTATATTTAACATTTTTCAACACCTCTGTATATCTATAAGTATCAGCATCATGTTTGTTTGCTGCGTTCACCGGATAATGTATGGCGTCAATGGAATAACTCTGTCCGGTTTGTGTATTTGTAATTTGTACGTGTGTATGTGTAAGTCACAGTCAGATGTGCATATTTCCGCGATACTGAGAATATGTTTGCTCCCAAGGCGTCCGCTCGATACTGACTTACTGCCGTTGCCTTTGTGTATATAGTTGTTTGTTTCTTTGTTCCACTGGCCGTTTATTTACGACAAACAAATAAGAGGTAAGAAGTGGAGAAACGGCATGAGTGGGCGCGCAAAAAAGCAACTGAAATTTTGCGAATCTTCTTTAACATATTCATAAATGTATGGTGCATGTATGTATGATTGAAAATCCAAAAGTGTTTGTCCTCAAAATGAATGAATGAGAGTGGTGATAGGTAAAGTTTGAGCTTGTCAATTTCCCGATACTTAAACTGCTTTCGTGAATCCAGTAGCATTGAAAATTATTAAAGAAATATCCACGATTAACAGAAGCACGATTTTTTAATGATGAATGGGTAAATTATTAGAGATGCACATTTTGATTAATCCCGTATCTACACCAATTTAAAATATTGAAATCACAATCAAATTTCTATCTTTTACTAGGAACCTTTTCGTATGCATGCCTATAATTGCCACAATTTTTATACTGTTGGTGTGATACGAATAATTAATAGGAGACGAATAAACTCCACTCACAAGCGAAGTCACTAAACTGATCATCTCCGATTTTGATACAATTTTGCAGTGAAAAATAATCCACCCGTATTTTTTTTTTTTAGCTGCTGATATTCACTTGTAGGGGAGATACAGACTCCTAAAGTTACACCTCTGAAACACATTTTGTACGATATATTTGAAACTAGAAAAGATATCGATATGAACTAGAAAGGAAAATGTTTTTCTAGACAATTCGGACATTTAATTTTAATAAGGAGATCAGTGATGTGTGATACGGGGGTTGTAATAGGTTAAAATAAGAACAAATTTTAATTGCAGCGTTAAAACCATTCACACATCTCGACCAGAAGAACATTTGCTCGATCACTATGTCATTAATAAAAAGTAAAAACAGTACAGTAATGTTTTATTCCTTCAAAATTATCGGCGAAAAAAATTGCAGCCTCTAACCATGTACCCCCATCTCGTAATAATCGGTTCAGGAGGCAACTTAACACCGGGAAGTCGCTCCTTATAAAATTGGATTCGTAAAGGTGCTTTTAAAAATACTTTTTTTGACATTGCTAATTAAATCATTAATCAAAGAGAATTGATTCCTAATGTCTTCGGCTACACGATTGAACCCATGAGCTAAACAAGTGGTATCATTAATGTTACTATAAAAAATTTTTAAATTTTGCGCGGCTTTTATCATGTATGGTGGAGCGTCGAACATTAGAAATTTTTTTTCACAAGGTATACTTCCAGGTAAAAAGAAATTTGATAAACCTTCTTGAACGAATTGGGAAATTGTCACATTATTTGTTTTTTGAAGTTCTTTACAATAAATTAAATATGATTTACCTACAATATCTTCATGAAAAATTCCTATTAACAAATGAGCAATATAACGGTCACACTTATCCGTACTTTCATCTAACATGATATAAATAAAATTATTCCCTACCAATTGTTGAATTTCTGCTACTGTTTGCTGGTAACAAGATGTGACATAATTTTTTCGTAAGGTACTTTCGTCAGGTATATTATGTTTGCAATTTTTTTGCAGAAATGATTTCAAATTAACATTGTTTAATCTTACTAAGGTATGTTAGACGAAATTAATGCGTTACCAAATCCGTTATTATATTCTTCTGTTCTGAGTTCGTGAAGTTGATGCTACACATTCGACGTATAGATTGCTGCACACATGCGATCGCTTTAGTTTTTTCACATTTTCCAATATGTGATGGAGTTTTTAGCGTTTGATCAATCAGGTATTTTCTCTCAGAAGACATCACCTACAACAACAATTGTCATTTTATATCAAAAGTTAAAGAATTTAAAAACAATTGCATACAGCTTTTTAGTAAAATTAAACTTACCAGTTTACTGCAGGCTCGACAAAATATTTTGTCGCCATCCTTTACCAGTTCAGGATATGGCTAATCGATAAAGAATTTTGTTCGCTATACTCATTGTATGTACGCACAGTATTTAAAAACTTACCACAATTACATGCTGTTTCTCTCAAAGATATTCAATGAATGAATAGTTTATTTGGTAATTAATAATAATAAAACGTATTTACCACATCCCTTCTGCTAGGCGAAATTAAACACGTGCAGTTCTTGGAAAAAAAGTATTAGAGAAGCTGATGTAAAAGATTTATCGTTCTGAGAATTGTCGATCTACATTAGGAATTACTAGGAATTTTTACTAATAGAAAGGATAAGAAAAAGCTTAAATATGCAATATATGCAACTTTTGTAAAAAATATGCATAGAAATGCCTAAAATATGCAATATATGCGATTAGCACTAATTAACTTCAATTAGTGTAATACGTTTACATAATAGACTATAATTAAGAGATTTATCCGTTTAAAATTATGCACCCTTGCATATACTCCGGTTCTACTAAGACATATGCTAGAGGTAAATATAATTTGCTTCAATGCAACTCTTACACTGAATGGACTGCCAATATTAATATGAACATCCCAAAAACTATAATGTGGGAGGACTAGGATTCAACCTTATTCGATCGCACTGTATATTTTCCTAAAATCCATTCTTTTACAACTTCTCGTCTTGAAAATAGAACGACAAAAAGCACTCTTCCAAACCGTATACTTTCCCGGCGTTTGCCACTAGCCGGCCTGCTACATCACAGAACAATATAACAACGTGCATAATATACGAGATATTTGGGCAGTCGAACGAACCACAGCGGCGAGTGAGTCAATGTCTCAAATTGCACGACGTTCTCGACCGACAGCGGTTTTTTGCAAGGCACAATGGAAGGCGAAAAATAAATCCCGTGTGGTTGCAAGCGGACGCCAGGCCCCATTTACAACTCATCGGGACACATCGAAAAATTGAAATGAAAATTTAGAGCCGCACCGAGTCGAGAGAGAGGATAATAGTCAAATGTTGACATGTAGTGTTTAAGGCAGTCCCCATCTGGGGATAAGTCGGTGGGATTAAATCTTCAATGGTATTTTTTATGGTTAAACGGGAATGGTGTAAAGAATCTGATGAAAAGATGTTATTAGATTAAAAAAAAAA
>RXPK01000914.1:0-145650 GCA_004143645.1 Protaetia brevitarsis | reverse complement strand
ATTTTTTCTAAGAATACTTGTCGAAAATCAAGTTTGACTAAAAATTGCCACAGTAACGTCTTGTGAGGACGTGGTAGACTTTACCTTTATTGGCTTTCCACTGCCAAATTTTTGTGGGTTGGCTACCAGTTGGAGATGGCGAGCTTCCTGGGACCTTATTCTTTTTAGGGTAAGAGTTGTGGTATGTTGTTTAATGTCCGTATCTTTTTTCCTACCACTTCCACCACATCTGAAAAGTTTATTACTACATTAATATAGCTTCAATTTTCTGGTATAATTATTACTTAAACATGCAGCTAGATGCTAATTAACTTATCTTTAGCTTTTTAGCATTTCAAATTGCATATATATGCACAGGATAATCCCAAATTTAAACCACACGTAAGCTTAGACTTGCATGTCATTCAGATATAAAGCAAAAACGTACACAATTAGTTAGGAAAACGTTTCAATTAACGCCAATAGCGGTAGTAGCTTGGTAAATAGTTCGGGTGCTTTTGCAATTATAACAGTTTAATTCGTCCATCATACATCCGCTTGTAGGTACATACATAGTACACATGGGCGGGAACATTTGCCGTTGTGATCCTACACAGTGTGGCAGTAAAAGACAAATTTCATATCTCCTCTTTAATGTTTACAAATTACATACATTTATGCATGAAATTAATAGCGCGCTCACTTAAAATCGTTTATGTACTTTTCACAAATTGAGTCATTTATCTCTGTACTTGACGTAGATGAGTATTTAGATTTCATAATATATGTTTGATTAATACAGTATTTTGCTATTGGTTTTCCTTTTTCGTCAAATGTATTTCACTATTTTTCAAAACTATTCCCTGATCGTCAAAACTACCTGTATCACATTGTTGTGATAGATATGTAAGAATGAATGCTGAAAGAAGGCAAAACAACAAAATCTCGAACGAGTATACGTGCTACAGTAATCAATGGAATGAATGATAGTAGTTCACCAGTCCAGATAACACGACAATTTAATGATGTCCCAAACACTGTAAGAAAAAATACAAAACTTAAAAATAACGAACGAGATGAAAAAGGGAGTGTTTGGCATCGTCCCAAAAAAAATTGCTCAAGAGCGAGCAGGAAAGAATCTGCAATTTAATTGGTGAGGACACTAAAACAAAAACCAAATTGTTAGAGCAAAATCCACAACGAGAGGTGAGCTTATCGAGCATTGACAGAGCAACAAAACATTTCACATATTTCATTCTGTAAAACGCGTTTCTTTTATGTCAGAAAGGCGTAACGCACCAGACGTTATCCAAACTAGGTTTGATTATGTTGTTCTATATATCAGAATTTCATACAGAAAAAAAATATATTTTTTTGACCAATTTGGGGTTCAAGTAAATGCTGGAAGATCTTATGGAAAATCACAAAGAATAATAAAGCCAACAAAGTTAAGGGCCAATTAAGAGGTCGTAATTATTCGATAGCTGGTGCCAGGTGTAATTAATCATTATATTTATTCACCATTCAAGGCAAACTTTACAATGTAGAATACTTTGGATAATTCACGTCATCTTTGTTTGACCAGTTAGCGAAAGATAATGTACAAGGTGCATATTCTGCCATGGACAACGTAGCCGATTTCATAGAACGGATGAAATTTAACAATTGATCAGAGTCATGGACATGCACCAGTATTTCTGCCCCGTACTGTCCGTTTGAAATCCAAATGAGAGAGCTGTTTAACCAATGGAAAACTATCATAACAGGAAGATAGCCTACGGATGAAGAATAACTGGATGTTGAGATCCATAATGCTTCTGAAGATGTAAAATAAAAACATTGCCAAAATGATGTTCGACATATGGAAACATTTTGGAGATTGGCCTCAACAGAAATAAAATTTCGAAGTAGGGAAGTATAATTGCTTTGATGCTTCATGCTTCTGATGCTTCCCTGGTTAGGTAGGCCATGTTTTCTTTAATCGTTGGTCATGCACTAATCAAAAATATTTATTATAAGCTAAAAAGATAAAACAACTAAAAGTGATACTGCTATGTTGTCCATTATTTTGAAGACACTGTCGAACTCTGGGCTTTATGTTGTAAAAACCATTTACGAGGAGTTGTGGGGTTATGTAGGCACAGGAATTCTGTAACAGTTTCGGTGACTCTCGCTATGTAAGGTAAACACGCCGTCCCCTCTCGTGGTTCTGTAGTTACCTCCAGTGTCGTCTTCTTCTTAGTGGCTTTTCTTATGTCGATGTCAGTGTAACCATTCTTCCTTAGTCTTTTCCCCAGATGTATCTTCTCACTGGCAAAATGTTGCTCGTCACTGAAGCTTTCGGCTTTGGATAGTAAAGTTTGTATTATTATTGCCTTCTTCTGCATCGGATGATGATGAGATCTCGATGTAGATATCTGTCAGTGTGCGTTTTCTTTCTAAAAATTGCGTGTTGCAGTATTCCCTCTTCTGTTTTCTTAACCATAACATCCAGTAAGGGGAGATTTCCATTTTGTCCTTCCTCCATGGTAAAGTTAATGGCTAGGTGCTGTGTGTTGATGTGAAATTCCAACAACTGTTGTGGTTTTTCTTCTCCGTGTTGCCATATTACAAAGGTATCGTCGATATATCGCAGCCAGTACTTAGGTTTTATGTCGCTGGAACTTATGGCCTCTCCTTCAAATGCTTCCATAAATATGTAGGTTATTACCGGAGATAAAGGGCGTTCCATTGCCATTCTGTTCTTCTACTCGTAGTATTTTCCGCCACACAAGAAATATGTCGTGTATAAGCACAGTTTTACTAATTCAATGATGTCTCTCTGCCAAGTTCTGCAAGTAAGACCAGTGGACCCTCCGTAGGTATGTTGGTAAAAAGACTCATCAGGGAAGCCATAGAGATAGAGAAGAATCAAACCGTCAACAGAGAAGAAGGGTACCACCTCAGCTAAACGTGGAAGAGCCTACTACGAAAAATCGTCAGAGCGAACTGAATGGAACGCGAACTACACGGTTAGATGCACCTGGGGAGTATATAAGAGGAATGTCAGACCCTGGAGAAGCTGTCAATATGAACAGCGAAACGTCGAGCAAAAGTCTTGACCCACGGCGACACCCAGAAGAAGTTATTAGTAATATATTTAAGTCCTTTCCTAAAGCTGTATGGCATGTTTACATTTATAACGGAATTTCTTGAGAAAGCTTTGAAATTGTTTTTTTAGGTGAGTTATGCATTCGATGTCGAATATCCTCTATGCAATTTGCTGTTCGTTTCTTAAGTGCACCATCGCCAGGTTTACGAGTTACTGTCCCAGTTGCTCGAAATTTATCAACACAAGCACGAACATGACTTAAAAGCTGAGCGTAAATAATTGCCAAATTAGGAAACTACTGTCAGAAATCCTAAAATAAACTCATTCTCCATTATCAACTTTCGGCCAGTTCTAAAGTAACTTTCGATAATAAATTGTGTTGTAATTCTAACATCTTGTACAAACAAATGTAACCGTTTCTAATTTTAGTTTGTCAGTGACGGCTGTCATGATTTCAAGTACGATTTCAAAGTAGGCCAGTGCTGCCAATCTTTCTAAAGAATTTGCTTGAAAAACAGTCTACTCTAACCAGGAAAATATGTATTTGGAGGAATGGTATGAATTTCATTCGATATATTGATGTCAAAACGACAAATACTTTTAAGATATAGTGCAATTTATTTGACAAAAGAGGAAACCAAAACAAAAACACTCTGAATTCCTAGCGTGGGTATTACAGATTCAAGAATATAGGGAGTGACACCATAAAACTGAAACGATATTTTCAGTATCGTACAAAAAAAAAGAATAGAAAGAAGGATAAGATGTACGCATCTAATTACCAAAAAAAGTCGAACTGAATCTCGTTCTAATTAAGTCTGTATGACCGAAGAAGCTATCCAGATCGAACAGGTGTCCGATGATTTCGCTTGAATAGTCAACGAGGTGGCAGCGTGAAGGAGAAACGAACCTCGAGGACCGGCGGGAGCAGTCCCCGACGGAGAAAGATAAAGAAGATTCAGTCAGAGTCAAAGAGCAAGAGAACACTCTTCTTTCACTTTACGTGAGCGCGTTGGAAAAGTTTCGGACGAGAAATGCAATATCATCGTCGCGTCAAGTTGGCCGTGATGCTCTCGCCTCCGTCTGTCCGAGATTAACACGTACCGTGTGCCGGACAGTCGCGCGAAGAGGACGAAGGACGGGGAAGCAAACATCTGGAAAGACGTTCGCCTCTCCGACGTTACGGGGAATATTGTCACGCATGCGTTGACGTCTTGATCGTCGCCGTTGGAATTTCGCGTAAAAAGATCGCAACAAGCTCGTAATTATTTGGATGGAATTAATATTGCATTAAATATATCGCCCTGCGTATCGTGAATCACTTCGTTGTCAAAAGGAAAAAAGTTGAAATACCTCTAGTTGGATGTATTTCTGAAGATAAATTGCTGGAAAATTATAACGGAAAAAAGAGCTGGTAAGAAATCAGAAACAAATGGCTGGAACACTTGTTTGACATTCCATTAATATGTACGGCAAACGGCGATTGTTTGTACTTGCGCAGCTGACACCCGCATTAACCCTGACAAATCATTTATGTCGTAACCTTTGCTTTGGATATTCAAACCCTCATATATTTTTTTCTTTTATGAATCTACATAGGTACATACCTATATAAATTAATACTTTGTACAGTCCTGTTTTTTTTTTTTTACATCACACATTTAATAGACACATGAATATCCGATCACTCCACGCTACATGAGATTTTATTAATTCGGAGCAATTGTTTCGGGAACACGTGAGCTCCCATTACCAACCGAAGACCGAATGTCATTCGATCATTCGGCAATCGGTCTTCGGTTGATAAGGGAAGCCCATGTGTTTTCAAAACAATTGTTACGAATTAATAAAATTTTGTGTAGCGCGGAGTGATCAGATATTTTATGTGTCTGTATGTATGCATCTAGAGAACGATAGTTCAACAAAACTTGAATACAATAATTATCTGTCATGAAAATTGCAATAGGTCATACGTTAAGAACGTATACTACAATATGTAATAATAAACGATAGATAATTATCCAAACTTAGATATTGTAAAAATAACAACAAAGAAAGACGTATTTATATAATTACTAAACAATGTTTAATTGTACATATGTAATAATGCAAATAGCTAATAGATTTAGTATGGGGTATAAATTCACCACGACTTCTTACAGCGTAACAAGAACAAATCAACATGTAAACATAGAATAACCTGTCAAACGTTAGAAGTGAGATCATGAGTAGTGCCAGGCAAGGTTTACGTACTTAAATATATACACCAAAATTATTTACTCCGCTCAACCAAGAAAGTATGTAATACCAATGAAAATTTACATCAAGATGATAGTTATATTTATTTCTAGTCAACACGTTCATAGAGCTAATGAAATAGTGTAAATTAAGGTACTATTTTGGTTTATAGATTTCTTGAACAGCGTCTATTAGTGCAAGCGTTTGCATTGCTTATTTAATAGATTATTTTTTGATTCAACAAATACTTGTAGTTGAAACGATCAAAATATTTATTGATAAATACATCAGCTTTAATCTTTTAACTAACAAATCTGAGAATATTTATAATGTGAAAGACTATGGTATTTGTATTGTACTTTATTAGCCAGTAAATCCATAAGATATAAGCTTTGTCAGACATATATATTACAAATATAAATGAAAATACCTATGTAAAACACTAAACATAATACAACACATAAGAAAAAGCTCAATAATCACGAATCTGCTCACTCAAAAATTCCGATACAGTTTAATAGCACTCTCAACTATAAATCGTTTTAGTGATATTTTAAAATTAACAATATTTAATTTTGTTAGGTTTTTTGGAAGTTTATTATAGATTTTAATAGATATAAAACTAGGGTTTCTTTCATACAGTGTCGTCCTATGTCTCGGCACCGACAGCCCACAAGCTGTGGTTGAAGTTTGAAGCGGTTAAAGTCACGAATGAAGCGGTTAAAGTTTTTCTTGACGTCGCTGGTATTTCTTGCAATGTAAATTGTTAATTGATTAGCAAATCTAATTTATTACTATAATTAACATTACCCGTAATAATAACAATTTCGTTATTTCCCACAATGTATTAATTATCATAAATCTAGTAAATGCAGGTCTTACTTTAACACGCAATAAATGCAATTGAAATAACGGTAAATTTAAAGAAAAATGTTTTTTTTTTTTTGAAAAACGAAACAAGACTATAAGGGCGTCTTCAAGTACTATATTACATTCAATATGTAATTCTAAGCTCTAATTGAAAAAATATCTATTTAGTAAATATATGTACATCTATCAAACCTGTCGTTAAATATACTTTTGAGGAGGAACAAAATTCTGAAAAAATCTAAAACAGTTTACACAAAGGTATAAGTTATACATATATTTGTTTTTAAAAAAAAAAAATATGAATATTTCAAACTGTATAAAGATGTCCTATCAACAGAAAACCATAATCGCTAATTGCACAAAGAAAATGTGAATTGTAAGTCCGAAGCAAAAAGTAGGGTAATAGAAAACTTCAACAAAATAATAATATTACATCCATAGTAAAAATATTCTGGACAATAGCGCCGCCCAGAAAGCAAAAGCAAGCGCCCAGCGTCAACGGCTCAAAGCTGTCAAGGGCGCCCGATGACGTCAAACCGGCCAGAATGCCATATTGCGTCAATTCAGCAAGAACCCTAGACGGCGTCAAACCGACAAAAACAACAGACAGTGCCGGCAAAAATGCCAAATGGCGTTATGCCGGCAAGAAAACTAGACGGCTTCAAGCCGATAAGGACATCGATGGCCGCTATAAGATACTTTTGACTTTGACACTTTACGCTTTTAATTTGGGATGTTCCGTTATAGATATGTATAAAGATACTTATTGTTAGATACTTTCCTGTTTGTGCTGTTTTCTCTCGTTAAATGTTCACATAGAATATGGACTTTTGAATTCCTTGATTTAAAGTTATAAAAAAAAGTTTTTTTTGAAGCTGTAAAACACCGAACAGTCTGGAGAAAATGTCAGATTGAATAAATAAATTAACTAGGAACAAATATCTGCAGCTCTTACCTAATACATTTCTGAAATTATATCGGATATTGTCGAAGTATAACCCCAACGTCCTTAATATTTAGAATATCTTCCCCTACACAATATACAAATGGTTGAATGGACAGCTTAGCACCATTAAAGTGGCAAAGATAGTCTTCCACTTATTGAAGGGACTTGTCAATCAACATAAATGCTTCTTGTGAATCCCTAATTGTATAGTGGAGAATTTCTTAAACGAGATCCTATCCCCACTACTCTACACTTATTGTTAGTGCGGATAAGGTCGACGATTGCTTACAGGGAACTCATTTAAGAAGCTCTTCATTATACATGTCTTGCTAATTAGTTTGTTTTCCTTTTTTGTTACAAATAATTTGGTTGGAACAAAGTAACCATGTAGCGTCCACAAAATTGCAGCTTTTCTTCCATCTAAAAATACATACTGTAATTATTTATGGGAATAAATATATTATTCTTCAATACTATTTTTTGAGTGTGGGCGTTTACGGTATTATTTTCTGTGATTATAATATTTTCTTAAGATTATTTATAAAGCTAGTTCTAAGTGTTATTAAAATTATGACCATTAGCAGGATTTCTTAGTGCATCATTAATATGTTTACGATTTATGTAGTTTTTGAAACTATCCAAAGTTGTAAATATCTGACTACATTCTGACTGGCCACATCTATATATATCATCAGAACGTGAAGTATGCATTCGCCTTAAATGACCATAAAAGAATTGTTATACAGTAGAAATCACTTATAACAACGTCGGATGTAACGACAAATTGCTGATAGCGTCCGAATTCTTTGGTCCAGACTAATTTTATATATAATATTTAGCCTGCTTGTATATCTCGGGTGGAATATAACGATATGCGAGACTATTTGAATGCGCAGAAAATATTTCTTTATAAAGGTAAATTATTTTTTACCCTACACTTAGCTGCAAACCTTCCTAATAGAAAACGAAATAAGGTTATCCACAGACACATTTTTTGGAATTGTTGTATCAATATGAAACACGGAAACAACCAAGTCGTTTTTCTATTTTTCTTTGCATAGAAGCTGTATAGATGATGTATTTTTTTATTATTACAAAGTAATAAATAGACATGTCATTTTGATGCCACATACATAGCCGTAGATATTGTGAGCGCTATGGGTTATCGGGTTTGTAAAACTGTATTTCATTGATGATTCATAATGCGGTAAGTGTTTGTGCACATTTTATAATTTTTTTCTTATAATTTAAATTAGATGCAAAAATGCATGCTTACGTGCTGTGTGTCGGATTTGCTAGGTTTAGTAGTAAACATTAAAAGGATATTTAAGAAGGAAGCTCGGATGTAACGACAACATTTTGTCGGTCCCTTCGTCGTAGTTATAATTGATTTTTACTGTACTTTGAAATTTTCTTTCCACATTTTCCAAGATGAAGCTGTAAGGAAATCTAATAATAAGCAATTTTGTTTGACATTCAATGGCTTACCTAAAATGTAATTCAAAAAAATCCTATTCTTTTTTGCCTTTTAAAGTCTCACAGACTTCAACGTGCTGTTGCGAGGCATACAATATGATGGCTGATGACTGAAGGATGGAGAATATATACTAAGAAATGTTTCTTCGTCATTGATCAATGTATGCGATTTTCTCTTACAGTTAATCTCATTAAGAAGTTTCTCGATATTATTGGAACAATAAATTGTTTTATAGTCCCAACTAAATATTACTCAAAAACTACTTTTAATTGATCATTGTTAAAATTCGAAATTTTATATCAAAAATTCAGATTTAACACGCAAATTTAGATCCAACACGTATCGCATTGGCACCTGAACTGGTACTGAAGTTATATATCCATTACCTACTTTAAAATGCAAGGTAAAACAGCGAATCCAACACTTCATCATGTAACCAAAAAACATCCTGAGGAGCGAAATACTTTTAAGTTGCCGGTTCCAAACCGTGGAATGTAATGCACGAAGTCCATTAGCCTCTAGGCAATTTATATTCAAAACTTTCATTAGGATTATGGTAAAGAATTTGTCCGATTGGCGATTAAGAGGTTAAAACCACCATCGCGGTAACGGTCGTCAAACTCATTCGTCTGCCTTCTGTCTTAAATAGCCCATTAAAGTAAAAAGTTTTGTGCACTAACGACTACACCAGCTACACTAAATTACACTATTAGTAATTTACTTTATCTGTGTCTGGTATCTGCAGCGTATATTGAATATTTTTCGCGAAACATCAATACCAGTCAGGTGGCCTGATGTCGTATCGTGCAATGAAATTGCCGCCAGTTTTTATATCTTTGTGATACGTAATTTGGTATAGCGCACTGTAGGTACATTTTTTTCGCATAGATTACAATCGAATCAGTGAACTATCAAAATTAATTGATACAATTCTGTAATTATATATTTTTATAACCCTTCTCCGTTGTCGATTTGTAATTTAGATATCTACCAGACCTTGATAATTTGTATTCTCTGTTCTATATTATTATTTTTTTATGAGGTATTTACCGTTAATTTTGAATGTATGCGGTAGAAAGAACGCGCATCTGTAAATATTTGATATGGATGGCAGTAATTTTATTCGAATTAACCCTCATATTATCACCAAAAAGAACTTGTTGAATAATTTAGTAATCCTAATGCTGTCTTTTCGTGATTGGATATATTAAAGGTTAGTAAAAAAGATAAGATCGTAAATGTTTTATTTTCTAACGAACATAAAAATCTCATGTATTAGGTTAGGTTGCTCAAGAAAGAAACATCATCCAGGTGAGGAGTGGCCACTATATTGTTCTTCCATTTAACGCATTCCAAAAGCTCCAAACTAATTAAATGCAAATTGTTCGTATTATAAAACCTTAACTATGCGGATTATTAAAACAGACGGCAATGCTCACTCTAGGTAATTATAATTAATTGACTTCCAGGAATTTCGCTATAATCAAAGCAATTTGACGTTAAATTACACCCATTAATAATTTAAATAAAATAATGTCTGCCTTTCTTTTGCTCGCCTGTGGGCAGTTGGCGATTTACAGTTAGGTACATAATTAAGAAAGCCGGTTTTTTTTATTTTTCTAAACTATGCGTGCCCCGCACCAATTTACCGTGCTTAATGCTGCACTAGTGTCAGAAAAATCTATGAAATAGTTCGCTTTTTCAGGATGTTGATAATTAATTAGTGGCAAGTAGAATAACACGTTAAAAATTTTACTTCTTTTGAAATTACAACGATTATGGATATGGTGTTTTTATTCAATTTCCAGGTTCTCATTGTATAATAGAATCATAAAGTTTATCATAAATAACCAAAATTATGTACTTAAGTGTTGGATTATTTATTAAAAACTAAATAATTAAAAATCATCCCAACATTCAAATAAGACATTGCCCGTTATATCTACCCCACCACATTCACAATACGAATCAGTAACCTTCCCAATTCTACCTAAATATGATTTGAAATTACCGTAACTTATTATTAATTCTACTGCCTGATACGATAAATTAACCCTCATTTCCCTAAAACGTGTAACGCTACCGATAAATTTTCTAGTCCACCTCCCATTTGAAGGAATATCTCACCTACTCTGCCAATTATTATCAAGTTTATCCCTAAAGACTTTTATAACTAGGCTGGCCGAAATTAGCCCAAATCTAATAATCGCGCCATCTCCCGTAGACACCGCCTCTTTCGCTAATTTATCCGCCCTCTCATTACTGATTGTACTTACGTGAGCCCTAGTCCAAAAAGGTTTTATATCCCCCTCACGCAACATATGTCAAGTATGTAGTAATAAATCAGTCGGATTTTTTAAATTTCTTAACGCCTCTAATACAGATAAGCTATCTGTTATAATTCTCACGTTCCATATAAATTCCTATTCGCGTATAATATAAACTACTGCCTGATTTATTGCAACTAATGCTGCCTGAAAAATATTTCAATGATCCCTAATTTAAACTTTTGATTATGTATTTCAATACCCCTATTATAAACAACAAAAGCCGCTCCTATATCACTCTCACCCTTCGATTCATTCGTAAAAATGTCTAAGCCCTCTTCAAAAGTGTCTATCCCAAAACTTAAGTAAGCCTAATTGATTGCAAATATCGTTTATTTCTTAAATTACCCTCGAAATCGCATTCACGATCTATCGCATTTATGATTTAAGAAAACCCTCGAAAAATGCACAATAAAACAATATTATTTATATATAAAGTATCATTTAGCATTATAAACCAACGAAAAGTTTGAGAGTTAAAATCAATTCTGTAGTGAATTCAAATAATATGTTTCAAATTATTTTACTACTAAAAAATAATAATTTGGGAGGTACAAGGTGCCCTGCTCTCCCTAGTTAATTCTTTTTGAAAATAGTTTACGTGATTCTTGCCTACTCAACATTACAATTACTTAGCTTGATATTAAATAATAAAAGAATAATAATAATTTCAGGATATAGATTACCCTGTTGTTAATTTTCGCCGAAAATAATTTGGTCGTGTACAATGGGATTTTGTAAGAGATTTTTACAATAACCACTGTTAGTGGAAACATATTTTGAGGTCACATCTCAGCGGCGTACGGCAATCGATCGTCAGTGTCGTTTGGCTGAATAGTGGGATCACAACAATCAATACACTACGTTGGTATCGTTAGTTTATTGTTAATAACAATTGGTACAATATGTCCAAACAAAAATGCACCAACAAAAACAGTCTGGCTATGAGGATACCTTCTATTCAAAATTATGTGAAGTATTTATTGCAGTTAACATTCCTTTGTCTAAATTGCAAAATTCTGTTTTGCATAAAGCTTTAAATAAATACATCAAGAGGGATATTCCTCATGAAACCAGGCTCTGCCAAATATATTTATCTCAGCGCCACATCGAACTAATTCTATAAAATCTAATATGTCTAACAACTTCATTTGGGTATCTGCAGACGAAACAACTGCTATTTTAGGCTGTTGCGTTGTAAATATTACTGTCGAAATATTATATAATTTCCGGATTTGCCTTTGCCACGTGCACCAGTTACAACAAGATGGGCCACATGGTTGGAAGCATTTTTTTGTCAGGGACATAGTATTTAATCTAAAAGATGAGTAATGTTCAATAACAGAATGCAAAGATATTATTAAAAATCCCTCTTTAATCAATCAGCTAAATTTTATACATGTTAATTGTTAATTTCTGTATAAAATGTATTTTTTGAAGGTCAAAGTATTTGGCTAAAAGAAGAATATACTAATTCGGTTCTGGATGAATTTGCAGCAAAGAGTCAACAATTAATTTGATAGAAACTCCGATAACGATATACAGTCGCGAGCAAATGTTATAGGCACCTCTGATAAAACTAATGGGTTTCATGTTTCTTGCATTTTTTTTTGTGACAGTTATTTCAACGTTTATATAATTGTCTTTATGGTTACAATAGTCTTTATAGATACCTTTTGTAAATATATTATTTTTTTAATATATTTTCAAGTCTTCGAGAAGTCACTTTCCCCCTCCCATCTAAAAAGTATTATAGCTGTACTAAAAACACTCTAATATGCAAAAAAATAATAAGATCTCTTAAAATACTAAAATATTTATAATGTATTACCTACAAGTTTTTATTTTCTCATTTCTTACTGTGATATTCGCCCAAAATTTAGGGTGCCTATAACATTTGCTCGCGACTGTATTAAAGCAATTTTCGCTGGGATAGCAATACTAATGTTGAGCCATTGTTCTCCATTTTCAAAAATATTTTAATTCCAAAGAGGAGTAGACTTACAGAAAAAAATATAGAAGGAATAGTGGTAGTTAATGTCAATAAAGGAATCTTACAACATGAATGATAAACTTGAAGAGAAGTTAAGTGAAGCCTTTGCACAAGTTAATTTATTGAAATTAGATCATGTCGGATTTTTCTGTGCCGCCTATGGTTGAAGCGGAATTGTGTTTACAAGACGCACTCACACGGTTGTTTCCACAGGAGTTTTGATAAATCGAACCATTATTTACATAGCTACTACGCGGCCTCGAGATGGTTATACCCCGAAATCGGACGAATGACAAAGATTTTCTTCTCATCATGATACTTTTTTCAGTCTCTAGACTTTTATAGAAGCTTCAATTTTCAGGTTTTTGGTGTCTCCTTGCGAGGTAAACATAACAAAATGCATTGGTCATATTTTAGTGTCTCAACAGAGTTGTTTGCGTTTCTTTAATCACAAAGTAATAACATTACTTAATAGGTAATTGCTTCAAATATAATATGCACATTTACGTAGCAATTACACATTTCAAATTAATGACTAGAACCCCAATAATAAACTATTAAGCTAAATATTAGTCGAGAATTAGCATGCACTATACTTAGCTGCTTTAATAATACGTTAAAGTTGTAATGTTCCCTGATTGTAAATAATGAATCAGATTGTAAAACTTCTTGCATAGACAATATTCTCTCAACCGTTCTTGAAATAATCATTGATAAAATTAACCAGTAAAGTGTGCAGTGTAAAGAATTATTATCTACACATTAGGCACCATTATTCTTCTCTAATTAGTGCGGTTTACAGAACTCAGAACATATTAACATGCATTATTTAGTCATAACTTCAACTCCAATTGCGTCCATTTTTCTTCATTCTTTTGTTGTTTAAACATCTACGGAGGTACAGATGGATGCATGTGACGTTATGGTCTCCGGTCAGACACAAAAAAAGAGTAAAATAGAAATTATTCCCTGGTTCTTCGTTGCTGGACAGCGTATCATTATGGATCATTCAGCGTGAAATCTCACAGATATTGTCTACCATTAAGTCATTAACCTCTAGCCCGGCGAAAAGAGCCGCTCGCCTGGGAATGCGACGCCTTGCTTGTAATTTCCTTTTCTGTGTGTGAAATAAATTAATAGAAGTTTAAATTGTCGGTTCACGCAAAACTTTTCGACGCCATTGATTTCTATAGAAAGCTGGCGAAGCAAAAAAGAGACTTAAAAAAAGATTTGGTGCGGTTTGTAGTTGCTACTGTTTTCTTTCAAAAATTGGATATTTTTAATATGTTTCACGTAATCAAGAATGTGGTGTGTACTTCATATAATGTCACTCGTCCGTTTAAATTTTAATTCTTATAAAAAAGATCTAATGATACGGCTGGCTGTTGCGGAAAGGCAGCCAAGTGTGTGGTATTTCAGTTGATTCTAACGTAATATTATCTAGAAATGGTATAATCTTTTTACCGAATAATTGTAACGTAGTTAGATAATACTTTTACTTGCTTAAAATTGGAAGTTTTTACATATTTTAGAAATTTTATGCAGAAAGTGGTAATATTTTAGAAACTATCAAGGACAAGTATCCCAAACACTTATATTAAATTGATATAGAATTTTGTGCTGGATTCAATGGATACTCGAATACAAAATATCATCATTCCATTTGAAGTGGGAGTTTTGTTGTTTTAAAGGTATCTCACGTTGAACATGAACATTATATAAATTACCTTGATATTAAATAATCCTCAAACGGCCAATACAGCCATACTGCTTCAGGTTAACAGCTGGAGGATGCTCGGCATAATATGAATGTGGTTTTATATTTACCGAAATAATTACTTTATACAAAAACGACATTTAGCCATAAAAGTTTAAATTACAGCATTAATGTTTATGATAAAAACCTTTTTAATTTTTAGAGTCATAGATTTTTTTATGAGGAATTGCAGATATAAATCAAACGAGTTATAGCAGCTGGTGAACTTGTTCATCTAACAGTAAAGTAGAATAGATAATTTATGTAATATTTGTATCTCCAGCCACATAGTTATACGAATTAACATTATCACTTTATTACAAAAATAGATTTTCTGCTATAAAATTAATGTGCATTTACCATGTTTTCCAAAAAGTAAAGTGCAGAAAAAATACGAATAAAGTTGCAAATGAAATGAGATGACATAAGCAAGTTTAGACATTTTTTTAATTCTTCGATAATTTTGCAAAATTCGATAAGTTAGGACACCATTTCATCATTAAAATTTTGAAGATCACGTATTCGATGAATCTGTACCCTCAATCATATAAATTGTGGACCTTAATGAAGATGCGGTTTCCAGGCAAGACTTTTAAGAATGAACATGGAAATGCAATATTTAATTAACAAATAACAGTGAATAGGTGCAATATTCAATATTTAACCAAATAATTTAAAGAATTCAAAAACTAAGAAAAATTGAGTACATTTTTCAGTAAATAATTCCGAAAATTTGTCAAAGAAGTGAATTTGTTTTACATTAAGAGTTGTGGGATTTAAAATGTTACACTTGACAGCTTCAACTAATAATTCACAATCCCATTATATAATTTAGTATCCGTACTTTAGCAAGTGATATTCTGTTATTTTGTATATTGTAAAACAGCGCATATGCAGATGCCAAATTGATTTGTAACTATTATTACATATACAGAGAGAAAAATTGTTACTAATCGTAAGTGAAAATTTAGTATTGCCAATAAAAAAAGTCATTTGTATATGTGACAAATGATCAAACTGATTACAGCAAGTAGAGTAGTGTTTCTAACAATGAGATAAATAGATAGTGTACAATTAGACATGTTTCTATAAACAAGGGATAGGAACAGCATAGACGCAATAAATATGCGTCAGAAGTGCTGTCGATACTTTGATTGTATTCCAACAATTAAAAATTTTGGTAGTTACTTGATATTGACTACTATCCTTTAGTTATTTCTTATTTGTACCTATTAATGTTATTATTTTCAATCAAAAAAATGTATCCGAAATAACCGAGTTCATTAGTTACAAAAGTATTTTATGATTTAGATATGAAACAATCTTTCCAATCCTTTTATTATTAAAAATTATTGTCGACCGGTTTCGGCTTATGCCATCCTCTGGACACAATACGTCAAAAAGAATTAGAAGCTAGGTTATATATAGCAGACGTAATTACAAACATTTACAATAAAACAAATAAAATATTTTAATTGTAAGGATTGGAAAGAACATATTTTCTGGCTTATTACTAATTTCCATAATACCACCAATCCAAAACTTCCAATAACTATATTTAATATCTGTTAATCACAGTGTTAGAAATCTTACCTTACTCATTTTCAAAGTATAGTGCATTAAAAACGAATAACTATCTAATCCTAGTTTATAAAATTATAATTGCTTTTAATATAATGGGCTAAATTGTTCAATTGGATTATTTGCTTTTGTTGAGAGAAAATATGTCACTATTGAACTACATGCCGGTGAACAACAGACTATAGTAGCGGAATATAACGGAATAATTCTTCGACTCTTACATCGCAAATAATCTTCCAAAAAATTGCTGTTATTTTTAGTTTAGCTGACAGAGTAATACTCTTAATAAATTTAAACATACGATGTGTTACTACTAATAAAGCAACAACATTCTAAAGCAAAATAATTACCTCAATTAACTTAATAATAAAATATTTGAACAAAGTACATTTCATTTCTATTACAAATAAACAGGAAATATAAAAGATACACAGACAATTACATAATATTTAAAAATTCCTTATGTAAAACAATAAATAACGTATGAAAATCAAATTTTCACACGTTATTTATTAAAATATTAAAATTTAATCAGCGACAAAACAGGCACACAATATTTTATTGAACTATAACCTAATTCTATAAATAAGTAAAACAACAATACACTTTTTAAAAATCTTTTTATTAGAGATAGATCATATTTCTTCATATTTAAACAAAAATAAAATTGACTTGCACTATAAAAAAGTAATGTTATATAAAACAAAAGAAAATGTAACATTAATAATTAACAAACTATGACAACTGATTCTATCAACAGCCAAACAAAAAAAAATATTTTAAAGTCATGTCACACATTTCATAATTCTACTTAATATTGTAAGAACAATATTTCTTGTTAATTTTTTTTTTTTAATTATTATTATTAAATATCAAAATACAAAAGAAAATGTTAATACATTAATTTAGACAAACAATTCTAACATTAAATGCTAATTAACTAATTTGAATGTTTGTGTTTACGTAAGCTCTCTAACACCACAATATTATGAAGTTGTACTGTCTGCTTCAAGATGAATTGAGAATAAAATAATATGTAATTATATTATTTCTTTGCAAAATGAACCTTGTAATGTAATAAACTACTAATAATTCATCCTCTTAGGTACGTCTCTACATACAGAACAGTGGCAACTTTAAATACAGACTTAACCAAAGGGCTGGGAACTTAATTCTTTAGTAATTCCCATTTAATTTGAAGCAAACGGTACCTGTATGAAGTTATATTCACATTCATACTTCGCTCAAAAGCGTCATATAACTACAGTGTGGAAGAGTAGCAACAGTTCTTCGATAATGAAATAAACCATTTCGAGTATCGGCATTTCTCCTACATATATGGACGTACCCATTTCAAACAATACCAATTTAATTTAAATGTTAAATATAAATTAAAGGGAATGACTTGTGCTATTCGGGGATATTTCTTCTTCTCAGACGACCGCGACACCAATTAAACGCCGTGTCCCTCGGGCATCTCACGCCTATCTCTTATCCTTTTCTCATTGTTCGTTTAACTGGTTATTATTTAGCCGCACGAGGTAACAGAAAGTAATGGTTAAAAAGACGAGTGTAAGGTATGAAAAGTAATAAGCATAATGACGGTGGTGAAGATTGTGTGAATTTGCGGCCAAGAAAAAGAAGGAGAAAAGACGTAATGACGGATTATTGCCAAAATTAGTGGCGAAGAGGAATCAAATTTGTTTACGAGGGTGATCGACTTATATAAAACTACTTGATTACATTTTTGAAAGTATGATCTGCTGTTGTAAGATAACGCCCAGCAAATTGCTTTTCGACCACAGGTATGACGGGAAAGGTTCTTTAAGCAGATGGTTCTTCATGTTCTGTAGCAATAATAATTCTTTCTGATTTTTAATTACCTTAAAAAGATGTTGCGAAGGTTTGGTAACTACATAATATTTTATTAAAAATGGCTTAAACCATTATGCTAGTCCCGTAAGGTACTAACAAAAGCATAATTATATTCTATTCTAAGTATCCAATGAACGATGAATATTGTAAGGGTGAAAATAGTAAAAAACTTGTTCTTTCGTTCATAAATATTTTATCAGTTTCTGCTTGCAACAGCCATCTTCAGATCACTAGAAATGCAAATATATTAATGAATTAATATAAATAACTATGGATTTAATTATGATAAATTAATGATGATTGCAGTTCATGCGAACGGCTTCAAAATTATATGCGATTGCTTTGCTATACTACTGATTATTATTATTATTCATTTGCATTACTGCGTGCTGCGTGTGTAAATCTAAAAGTCTTTTGATAAGTATATTCTTTTCTCATTATTATTTATTTTTGTAATGCCAAAGTAAATTTGGTAGTTGGATTGTCAACAATACAGTGTTGTTCACATCCCGATGTCAAAATTGTGATTCTTTTATAGCTGATTGCTTAATTTGACATTCTAATTTTTTATAAAACCAGAACTATAATTATAAGGCTTTTGGTAGACTGCCAAACGTCAGTGTAAATAGTAGGAGGGCAATTGTTTCCAGAATGTTTCTTAATTAGTTTCTATGAATATTAAATACTTAGATTTTATTTGTAATTTTCCTTTAGCCTTGGAATGTTTGTTTATAAAACCATGTACACCCACACTGTGGAAGCGAAAGTTATCTAATAGAAATAAAACTTGCTGAGAAATGCTAGTTTCAAAGTTTCGCTTTCAATCGCTGGGTAGTACACCATTGACTAGATATTGAAAGAATTATGCAAACAAGTTTCTCGATTAAACGCATTCTAATACGTTATAACTATTACAATAAAAAATACAGAAATTCATCTATTTGTTACCATCAGTACGTACAACGACATATATATCGTTAATATACAGTATATAGAATATATAATCATATATATTCAACTTACTTCCCCCTCATGTAAAGCATAAACATATATCACACATTTTTGTTAGAACGCATTATATTAATAACTATATATCAAACTTCCGCAATAAATTGCCGGCGAACTTGGGGAACATTAACTTTGTGATTAAATTTAAAAGAGGTGTTTGGAGCGTACTTATTAAAAGACATAAATTTTATCAATAAGCTGACTTCGAGACGTTTTTATGAGATAAAATTCGTCTTTATACAAGTTTATACGTCCAGGCTCGTAAGTGCATACATGTCGTGTATTTTTAACTCTTATGCATATACTTATTAGGCAATAATAACGAAATTTGAAATTTAAATTATACCCACTCCTTGTATTCGGGATAAAGCGAAACGTGTTTGTGTATAAATATAGGTATATAGAGTTTGTAATTCCCTGCGCAAAATAATCAGGCATCAGTTACAAAACGTATGATTCCAATTGGAAATATTGCCACAAGCATTAGTCAGCTTGATACATTCACTGCGGTTTGAAATTATAGCAATTTTTAACTTTTATAATACTTGAATTGCGCAAACGCAATTGTTTGTAAATTATCTGTTGTGTAGTGTATATAAGTAAATAAAATTACTGATTTGTTACGGTTTGACAAAATTATATAATTTTGCCCGTTACTTGCTATTATGTAACAGGTGAATTGCATAAACTACACAGAGCTATTAATATTTATATAAGTTTTAATGTTAAAGTCATTCAATGATGTAGCTAATTATTTTATTCTATTAATTAATTCTGTAAAGCCAAATTTGCGCATGCAAAGCATTAAGATATTTAGTGTGTCTAATTGCGTTGGAATCGCATGAAATATTCTTCTTTGTAGGGAAAAAAGTTATCCATCATAAAAAAAAATCTCTAAGTGCAATTATCAGATTTGAAATTCTGCACGAAAATATGATTTTATAGTGTCAGTAAGGTGCTTATTCGAGACAATATATAAAATTGCTGTAAGATTCTAATACATTCCAACAGATGATTAACACTATTTGTAGTTGGTGCTGCAGAGAAAGCCTCAACATTAACCCAAAAAAACTACGCGTTAATACCGCTCATCAATAAGAAGAGAGTGGTGCATTTGACACCAACTACTATTCAGGGTGTAAAGCTTGCGTTTGCATATAATGTCAAATACCTATAGGCGTCTTATTTGATAAGACACTATCCTGGAATCGGCATCTGGAAAGGATCGCCCTCAAAACTCGGGTATCCTTATAGGCATGCGAAGGATATATGGAAAATCTTGAGGGCTACCTTCAAAGCTAGTCCATTGGCTCTATGTGATGGTAGTACCTAATTACCACGGCTAACATGCAAATTAATTAACACCCAATATGCAGGTGTCCCATGACTGCCAGAGTTTAAGGATGTGTTGCTGAAGCAATTTTGAGACAGAAATGTCAAATGAACGTATGCCCAAAACTCTCATTCATTCATTCATACATTCATTCATTCATTCATTCATTCATTCATTCATTCATTCATTCATTCATTCATTCAAGTTAGGGTGGGCACTTGAGCTTGGTGCTCACTGTACCATCCCTATTGATTCTCTTATTTCCACTCGAGCAGTTTGGTGTTCTCTATAAAGCCCAGTATCTTGTCCAGTGGAAACTTGGGGACTTTCGAGGGCTCCAATAGATCTCTCCCGAAATATTTCTGCCTGAGTAACCTTCAGTTCCTCACACAGAAAACTATAACCATGTTAATTTTTTCGAATAAAGAATACGCAGATATTCATTTTGTTTGTGGACTGTGTAATGAAAAGGAACGGATGGCTGTTGATGAATATCTTCGGCGATTTCCCACTCATAGAGTACCTTGTAGAACCGTTTTTAGCAATGTCCATCGCTGTTTAAGAGAGACAGGCAAGTTTCCTGCTGCTACTTTGGAACGTCCCGTGCAACAATAAATTGTTCAAAAAGAAGCAATACTTAATATGATTGACGGTGAACCTCCTACTAGTGTCAGAAGAATAGCCAACAGACTTAATGTAGGCCGCATGAGAGTATGGAGAACTTTACACAATTTTTACCGTCCATTATTTACGTTTTTTGGAAAATGACCTTCCAAAATTATTGGATGACGTTCCTCTTAATGTAAGACGACAAATGTGGATACAACACGACGCACAGTGGTCCCAAATACCAAAAAGCTGGCCAAAATATGAAGCTATTATTTGATTCTGGCGAAACTCGGTATATGAGGGTTTTGCAAGTCGCTTATTACCAATATGAAGGGCATTTTTGGAAAAACAAAATGGCGGACTACTTAGTGCAAACTGCATGTATATTCATGAAACTCGGTACATGAGGGTTTTTCAAGTCGCTGATTACCAATATGATGGCAATTTTGAAGAAACAAAATGGCGGATTCAAAATGTCGGACTTATTAATATAAAACTGCATTTATATTCACGAAACTCGGTATGAGGATTTTGCAAGTCGCTTATTACCAATATGAAGGCTATTTTTGAAGAAAAAAACAAAAAAACAAAATGGCGGATCCACAATGACGGACTACTTAGTACAAAACTGCATGTATATTCATGAAACTCGGTATATGAGGGTTTTTCAAGTCGCTGATTACCAATATGATGGCAATTTTTGGAAAAACAAAATGGCGGATTCAAAATGTCGGACTTACTTAATATAAAACTGCATTTATATTCACGAAACAGTCAGAAATGGAAGATAATCTACCACAAATATTACCAATTATTTCTATATTCATAAGTAGGTACACATATGTTATGTGCCTATTTTTTCCAAAACTGTCTCATGAATTTACCACATACGTATGTCGTGTAGCGCAACAAGATATGACTACAAAATATGGCCACCTACTCCTGTATACTGTTTTTGATGTATCATTCGTTGTAGGGGTAGATATTTTTACATTTTCCTTCAAACAACATATTTCACTTGATTTTTCTGACATCATTACACAAAATCTACCATAAAAACCTTAGAGGCACCTATGGGCAGCCAACTACTTGATATGTTTTAGAGAAACATTCAATTAACAGCTTACAATTTGTTTCGAGGCAAGATCCATCAAGACTTTTTACTTTTTGCTTTTTTTCTGACGACTTCTCTAAAATCAATCATGTAAATTACGTCAATAAGATGACAACTGATTTATTAGCATGTGTGAAACATTAATTTGGATCAACAGATTATTGTTGTATTCATCTTCAAGAAAAGAATCCATTTTATAGAATTGAAAAATGTTAAGCTATAAACTTTTTAGCGTGTTTAGAAAAACGTACTTACACTCGTGCTTCATAATTTCAGCAGTGATGCGGTCGACCGTTACAAAGGAAGTACATTTTACAAACAGGTGTGAATGCATGGCTTGCTCTAATGTTGGTAATACATACTATATGTAGTTCTACAGCTATTCCGATAGTTAAAAGTTTCTACATAGGAACTTTTTTTTCGACTTTTGGCCAGCTTTTCGGGATTTGGGACCACTGTGCGACGGCGCACCTCCCCATTTTGGTAGACAAGTAACAGACTTTCTTAATCATAATTATACGAACCGCTGGATTGAATGAGGTGCAGCAGTTGCTTGGCTTTCCAGATCACCAGATTTAAATCATCTGGATTATTTTTTATGGGGCAGGCTGAAAAGCAGAAATACCTGAAATTAGAGAACAACTTGTTACGAAGATTATGGATACCGCAGAAATTATTCGTGCTGAACCTGAGACTATTAGCAGAGCTACGTCATCAATTCTAAGAAGACCTCAAACATGTTTACGGCAATTGGGCGGATATTTCTAACAATTCATTCAATAAATCAACTTCTTTTTAAATGAATTTTTTTTTTAATTTTTGTTTTGTTTATCCTGTTATCTAAAACCTCAAGTGCTTGTGCCTCAGTTACGAAAGAGTTTTGGTCATATGTTCAATTGACATTTTTGTCTTGAAATTGCTTCACCAAAACATCCTTAAACTCTGACAGTCACGTCATGGGTCACTTGTATACTGAATTTACAAACACCAATTTTTTGAGTATGTGGTGGACACTCAACAAAAAAAAATGCGGATTATCAGTCCCTCATTTTTGCATATTTTAAGGTATCTAAATTGCCTCGGAAGATGAAACCATGCCTCCATGCATGTTAAGCTCTAATATTGTGCCCACCCGCTTATTTATTCTTCTTCAATCCTACGTTTATGTTTTAAGTTGAAAATTACATCGATTTCCGCTAATTCACTTGGAGATACTAAATTAAATTTATCTTGATTGTCTTTTCAAATTCTTTGCTGCTATCTCATTTATTGTCTCATTTAGGCTTGTGTAGTATGTATCCGTCTTGTCTGTAGATCTCGATCTCATTCCAAGGCATTTCAATCTAATCCACTTTAAACTTATCTTCTCTACAAGGAATATGAGAGATGAATTCCGGTAATAACTAGACATCATACGATGTGGCACTTATTTCCAGAAGATGAATAAATAAAGAACCTATACAAGCGCACGTACATACGTACACATTTAGGCATTAAACAACTTGTGTACATAATACATCATCTTGGCGTACTCAGTTTTCGACATGCCGTCCGATCTCCAATACTCTCGAGATCGAGATAACACTCACACAATACTGAATTATCCTCAATTATAGGTGAATAGAGATGTGTGCGGAGATACAAAAGATATCGCAGCGTGTGGGAAGACGAACTGGTATGGAAATAAGACATCGCGATTTGATTCGGATAATGGTGGCTTGTTCCCTTTGTGTATTAACTGACGTACACAAAAGACAAACACCACCAGCGATTACATTAAACTTGTAGGTAAGCAATACTTACGGTAATAATGGGCGGTCGACTCGGCTCTCGGTAATATCAAAACCAGAAAGGCAGTCGAAAACTTGTCGCATTACCGCTGGTCGTTGTAATTTTTACGATTCTAGAGCGAAAATCTCGAACGGGTTTAATGCCATTTGGCTTACGCCTTATTTTTTTTTTTAACCGTCGTTATGATATTAAAACTGAAATTTAAAATGAAATGTTGCCCCAAACGTTGTTACCCAACGGCAATACAATGTTGTTGTTGCAATAGCTGACAATTTTTTTTATAGTAGTTTATAAATGCATGTATATTAGAGAATGTCGTATGCGGATATAGTAAGAAATATGAAGAAGTATAAACTAAATTAATAGTTTGTAATTAAAAAAAAAAATTATGATGTGTAGGGCTTTAATGGAAAACAAGTGGGACGAAAATGCAAAGTAGTAGAAAGCTTACATATAGAATTACTCTTAGAATTATAAAAAACAATGATTGTCTATCAAATAGTGACTGCTTCAAGCAAATTGTAGGTTTGCTTTATTGAAGGATTGCATGACATAAATCCGAAATAACATTATTTAACATAATGTATAACTTCTTCAATATTTATATATTAGCTATTTTTTTTGATTTAGCAATTAAACTTTATTTGTGGAATTATGACTCAATTGAAACAATATTTTTTATTTTAAATACAACTTTTGCCACATATTATTGTCTTTTTCAAGTTTCCAACCCCTCAAGTAATTTTAATTAAATGTTTGTTTGTGTTTACTTCCTTTTTTTCACAACATAAGTTGTTTGTCGAACACATTTACACATTTTAAAAACTGTTGAGACATTACACTTTACGAGGTAAAGTGTAATGTGTTAGGCAAACAACTTATGTTGTGAAAAAAAAGGAAGTAAACAGGAACAAATATTTAATTAAAATGACTTGAGGGGTTAAAAACTTGAAAAAGACAATAAACGCCGAAACGTTGTTTTAAATAAGAAATTAGGTTTCAATTGAGCCATAATTCCACAAATAAAATTTAATCGCTACAAAATATATAACAGCCATTTTGCTTGAAAGAGAGAATTATGAAAGCTTACTTCTAGGACCATTTTCAACGTTCTCGTCGTATTTAATTGCCTGCTAATATTAGCACCAACGGACTGTATACAAGACTGGAATGCATCCTGTGTATTTAAAAACGATCTGCTAGGCAGCTCACTGCCATCCTCAGATGTGGCAGAATCCAAACAGCGGCATTGCATCTAGGCGAAATTTCGTTTTTCACATCAGTTATTTGCTGTTCTTGATTAAATTATTCTTATATTTCCTATACTTAACAATATTTTCGATTCGCAATTTATTAATCATTTATTATTGTAGCAAGGCAACCAATAATGTCAGTTTACATAATTTTCAATTCTTACATCAGCAAAAAAAAAATGGAATGACGCTTAATTATTTTAAATCCTTGTTTTTGTCATTCATTGGCATTATAACGTTGAAAATAAAAGTGTCATATAAGATATGTGCCAAAGTCACATTTTAGAGATAATTAAGAAACTTAAATTTAAAATAATCTATGAACATACCAGAATCGCTATCTCTAAATTTCGATTGACACACGTTTTCTTTATCAAAACATGCGACAAGGCCATATATACCACGATTCCAGTTCCAAAACCTTAATATGTCAAAAAATGCATTTACTCCTTTTGACAGTGCACAACACGAAAATATAGACTATTCCTCTGCTTTGGCACATTTAAAGATGGCGGAAGCCGGAGAGTTTTCTAATCACTGCGAGGACACGAATGCGCGTTCCAGTTTATAGCATATTTATTAACAAATTTAATCAATTACTAATTCAGTTTTTCCAAAATTATAGAAATCAGCCTGTATGTTTTCCGTAAGACTACACATCTTCCAGCTATTGGGAATCTTCGACCAATAAGTCTGTTGGCTGTATTTTCCAAAATACTGGAGAGGCATGTATAGATTAGTTAACATTTTATGCAAATGACACTTTTCAAAAGAAATCATTGCCATAACTATGACCAGCTCTGAAACCAGACTGCTGAGAATTGTGATCAGAAATCTAGTTTCAGAGCTGGTCATAGTTAGGCAATGGTCCTATCTCCTATCGAAACTGACTGATGGTACTTTCCTTGCCCTGTAGCCTTGGTATATTTGTTTTTATAAGGCATTCAATAACATTCGTTTCACTAGGCTGTTGTCTACGTTGCATTCAGCGTAAATTTCGAGCAGTATGCCTGTCCGGTGACATATCGTAGTCTTTTAATGTGGAGTACCGCAGGGGTGTATTTCAGGCCCTCTGTTGTACACCATGTATACGTCTGAGATGGGTTTGTACATCTTGAACTGCAACTTAAATGCTCAGATATATAAATCTTTCAACATATCTGATACGTTTGTAGCATCTGAGCAAATAAGCCAGAATTCGCGGAGATCTTTTAAATCTAGTGTTATGATGTTTTGCAAAAGGTTCTTCGTTCTCAATTTTTTGTTGGGATAGCTAGTCTTGCGTTATTTATTACGGCTAAGGTAAGAGCTTGGGGATTTGGTTTGAGACGTGTGAGTAGTTAGTTTATATTTCTGTTTGCCTTCAAAAGCTTACGGTGAATTGAAAATAATATACCCGTAGCAGCATATCCTTAGTAAGGAAACTAAAGCATTGGTAATCAATACGCTGGTACGGAACCAATTAATGCAACATTGTTTTAGGCTTAGTATTGAAATCTACTGACAAATATCATCTCCAAAGACTTCAGGTTTCGTGTCTGCTTTCATATTTGATATCGGAAAATGTGATCAGATTAGTCATAAATTTAAAGAACTGAACTGTTTCAAGTATAGCTAATACGCAGAAACTTCATACGTTATATTTTTTGCATTCTATAATTGTTACTACCACTACCTTTGTAATAGATTATGTCTTAATACCAATGCCCACAGTTTGAGTTTGTGCTATATAGATTCTCTTACGCCACCACATCACCGTGCAGCACTCTTCAGGCGATCCCTTTCTTATAACCTACCCTAAATCGGTTCAAGCTTCTCAGTAGATTCTCTTTCGGAAAAACTTGTCTATATTCTTCTTCATGAAAATCAGTAACTCATGTATGTGGGTATCCCTTATCAATTATTTTTAATTATCGTTGCTGATATCTTTCGCTTCAGTATGTTAACCGCTCGCGTTTTGCTATGACCTTTTTGGTGTTTCTCTATTTAATGACTGAAATTTGCTCCTCTGGACGTTATATGTTGTAATTCCATGCAAGTTTAATAAAGCTATACTATTTTAGTCAATATCGTATTCAATTATACTTCCAGACAATAAATTAATTTTGATGTTTTTTTAATTCTCCACGTATCTATTTGTATATCATTTACAGAGGCTGGGAGTTCTACTCGCCATTGCTGTATACTTAAAGGTAATTTCAGATTAATACATTCTTCTCTTGATTTTACTCAGAAAATTGATCAAAATTTCGTTTTAATATAGTACATTTATGTAACTAAGTAAACTGTTTGCTACGCGTTATAATGCCTCGTGAACTAAAAGTATCCAAAAACGCCTATAAACACAAAAAAAAAAACAATCAGCATACGAATAAACGGCAAGCACACATACCTCCGTCCGCGCATATGTGTATAGATCATGTTTGCAAAAGTTTAATAATTTAGTCAGGCAAGGAAAATATTTTATAACCAGAGCTGGGCCGTGCCTCCTCCGTCTCTGGCCTTTCCAGCCCATATATGCGTGCGTGTGTACGTTATATGCGCTTTTACTGAGAATATTATTTTTTCATCAGGATCGGGGTATAAGATGGGCATCGTATAATATAGGCCACTATATTGCAGTTGCCCCTCGCCCTCCGCCGGCGCGCTGTTATTGGAAACGGGGAGCTACAGGACCGGATTACGCGAGAGGTAGTGCTGACACAGCGATGGACTCCCTACGGATATCCAGAATTAGCGAGATGCGATAAGAGAATAACCAAAGTGTGCGTGTTAAATGAACCATATTTTGGGAACATATGAAAATATTAATCTCTATTAATATATATTTATTTTATGTTGATATTAGAAAATTAAGATATATGTACTACTTAACATGAAAATTGCAACATCAAGAAGGGATACGTTTTTTTTTTTTTGATCAAACCTGGGAGAAACGTTTAGCTATTCAAAAATCATAATTGATTAAAATTTCAGAGTGTGAACATTCTTCCTCAAGATTCTTCCTCACTCTGCGCGCCATTGATTTCAATAGGTGATCAATGTCCTTTTGGTTGATGTTGTTCCAAGCAATCTGCAATTCATGCCACAGCACGTAGAGCGTTTGTTGAGCATTCGTTAAGTTCCTCAATTTCTTCTTAAATTGTCCCACATGCCCTTGTTTGGTTATAGTTGGGATATCTGGGTGGGCATGGCGAAATATTGACATAAGACTCTTCGAATCAATTTAGAGAAATTCTCCCTATGTGAGAGCGAGCATTATCCTGCAGAAAAAGTGGATCTTCGACCTGCTAAATATACGGAAGAATATGGAGTTCTATCTCCTCATCTACGTAACGCTGAGCGTTTATAATGTCTTAAATGAACACCAATTGAGGCTTATTTTTATATGCTATAGCATCCTGTACCATATATAACTCCCACTGCTCAGCGTACAGGCCTTTCAACAGAAAACGATTATCATGATGCTTCCCACGTTTTTTGTTCTCACCATCCCTACACAAAATTGGCTTTTATCGTTACGTGCCTTCCTTAACCTTTCACTGCATTTTCTTCATTTAGTCACTCAAGAATTTGTTGCAAAGTTTTTCTTCTACCATTTGTTCCTCATTGTACCAAGCATTGTAAATATGTATGGAGGGTGATAGCACACTGTGACCTAAAAGATCTATTGCGTCTTCTATTCTTGCTGTTTTACAGCCGGTTTTTTAGAGAGCGGAGGATATGAGAAGGCACCAGGTTAGGTAATCTTCCTCCGATTTCACATGCTCCTAGGCGCAACACCTTTGAGTTTTACAGTGTTACGCAATTTGAGAGAAGTTTCATCCTGTTTCCCACAAAATTTACATTCAGTTTCCTTTGCTAATCCAAGCTTACTCAGATATCCTATCTTTTCAGTTTGCAATGGCCTGAAAGTGAAATCTGCTAATATTGTTCGTACTCATGTTGACGCATATCTCTTCTAGTGATAGGTTCCCAGAAGAACTTTAGCTTGCCTCATTACCTGGAGGTGTTTCTAATAGTTTGATTTTCTCTGCTCTGTTTCACTTTTTAGTTTCTTTAGCATTGCACTTCTGCTCATCCCAAGAAAGGGTTCAGCCTCCAAGAATAATGCTCCAGCCTCCTTTTTTCGTAATATTATGAACCCGTCCGGAACCCACAGGAGGGTTATTTTATTCCTTTTGCCTAGCTCGTTTAATTTGCTGATTTCGTATGAGCTCAACACTTTGATGGCTCGCTTTTTTTCAAACCAGTAGTCGTTCATAGATTTATGCTCTCACTGTTCCCCCTATACCTTATTGCTTGTTGTATGCTATACAGCCAGTATTTGCAGTTTTTAAGAAAACTACTCCCCGCAGCCCAATTGTCACCGTCTTTTGTCTTGCTGATTATTTTCTTGTGATTTCTTCTTGTTCTATTTTCTGCTTCAATGTTTCTTTGTGTCAATATTACACAATATCTTCTGTGGATTTCATCCGCTTTTTCTAGTCATACCCCTGTTCATAACCCATTCCTTCTTGAGGCTTTATAAATGCTTTTCTTTGCTTTTTCCAACAGATTTTCATACCACGAGAATGAATGTAACGTTTTTGTCGTGTTTGTTTCTGTTTATCTTCTTCATCATCAGATGTTTCTCGCCTCTTTCATCGTCGCTGTTGTGATTCGAAGAGGTTCATATTCTTCAGCATGCTAAATTCTTCTGCCTCCATCGCAATATCATCTACTTTCACACTCCTACACATGTTTTGACTTGTTTGTTTTAATCACATTATGCTGGTATACTAACAATATTTCTTTTTATATATGTATTTCACACCTAACCCTCATTGGCTTGAATGAACACTGGATTCGTTTCATGACACCTAGAATTAAGTATGATGGAGAATTTCATCAGAGCAAATGGACAAAGAGGGAGCAGGATTTCGATACCTTAAACAAAAATGTTCTCATCTAACTGATGCAAAATCGGTAGAGATAATTTCTATGGGACCCAGCGGTAGCTGGTGCATACGTTACCGGAGGGCTATTACAATGATCCAGGTTCGTATGCTATCGTCCGAAATACGAAAATATTACAAACTAAGTAAGGAATTTGTTCATTGCAAGAGCCCTCGTGTAACATAAGCACCAGCCGTCGCTGATGGAACCCAAGATTTATATGTTATAACAAGATTAGAAGTGACACAGCTTCTCAGGAAATAAAAAATCACAAAATTACGAGGAAACTGTTAGTGAAATTCTCAGCAATTACCAAGCATTAGGCTGACATAAAACCTCAAAATATACTTTCTGCATCCACACCTACACTTCTTTTCCCCAAATCTTGGCGATGTTAGTGATCAGCACGGAGAAAGCTTTCAACAGGGCATTACCACCATCGTGAGGGGCTGTGGGTCTAATGTAATAGCAATATGCTTGCTGACTGCTGTTGGACGTTGACTTCGGAATGCTTTAAATCCCAATATAAAGGCAAAGCGAAGGGGAAGATCTTCTAAATACTTTTCACGGCAGCCGTATTGACAGATTTACACTATATTGATACAAAATACCTTTATAACACCGGTATTTTATAATATATAGGGACTTTTATAATATATAGGGACTTACACCAAAATAAATACCGCTTTAAGTCTCTGGTATACACTTAGTTATCACTATATCATCAATATAGAATTAATTTTCTACAATTTTTTCGAAATCAGACGTGATAGCAGTCTTTGTTGTTGTTATTAGTAGTGTAATAAAACAAGCTTGTATATAACTAGTAAGTAAACCATGTAGAATCTGGTTCACTTTCAAGGTCATACACGTTCCGCTCCGTATATGCTGCTAATTTCGCTCCGTTGCTAAGGTCAGAATATCCAGCCTTGGCCGATGATGTGTTACAAAAAATGTTCGGATGGCAGCGCGCTACAGCTACCTTATCGTCTTTGCTTCTTGTTTAGCGGTATCACGAAGTCAATTATTTTGAATTGTAAACATCATAACTTTATAGATGTAAGTTTCTCTCCTGAGCTGTTGCTTCTCAATAAGCGTTATCACGATTAGCTCATTTAGATTCGTTTAATGTTAACAAGCTATTGGTATAGGTGTCCTAATGGTGAACTTCAATAACGACGGCATAGCGTTATCAGGCGATACTTTTTACGAACAATTTTAATATTCAGCGCGAAAAGAGGCGAGGGAGCAACTTGATAGAGAAGAACTGGGAAAAATATGCAAATAATTTGTATTTCACTGCTGGAGCAGCTTGAAGCAGTTTGTGAAAGTCTTCTGGTCTTTAAAATGTGGATGGCATATTCATCTTCATGTTGGCCTGAATCAGTTGATTGGAAATCGAGAATCGAAAGATTGCGTAAAACCATGCCTATCATCATGAGTTTATATTAAGGGCAGTCAGTCAATAGATCATACCTTACTGATATAAGGGAAAGAAGATTGACAAGCAATTGCTTTCTGCAGTTAATGTCATTGATTAATTAGGTATCAAAGAATAGGGATTCAAAGAAATACAGCGCTAGATTAGATTAGATTTAGGGTCAGGGTTTCAGATCTAGCGTGATTCCTTTTTTTTCTAGAAAATGCTCTCTAATTTTGCCTTCTTAATTAGGCCTATTATCTTTGAGAGCGGCTGTAGCAGTTAGCAGCAGGGTTCTTCACGCCCATTATCAGAAATGTTGACTTCGCGAGGCTGCCTCATCAGCACAACATATGAATTGGTGTTTCTTACTCCTCTTGGAAGAATCTGCCAGTAGTATCATCTACCAGGCCTATGTTGTACATATGCCTACTTAGTTTACAGTGATCGGTCAGTAGACCTGCTACCCTTCTGATAATCTTCTTCTCTTCTCATTACGCGGTAGGTCTATGTAACTTTAGGCCTCTGTTCCTTTAAGAACTCTTTTGCCTGTCTCTGTCCCGGTGTTTTTTGCCACCACTCTCTGGACTCATTATGGATCCATTCCTTCTGGAGTTTTTAATTTACGATTTGGTAATGCCAAGAGAAGAGTCAGCTTCAACCAATGACCTTGAAAAATGTTAAAATTTCATAAAAATTGTTTTTGATTTTCCTGAATTCATAAAATGTTAAATTATATTTTGGTATTCCCTTAGCAAATAAATGGTAATTTGTAGATGAGTTGTCGTATTTGCCAATAGCCTAAAAAATATTAAGAAGAAACGTTTAGATTATCAATTTCTACAAGAATTTCTCTGGATTTACTTACATTTATTTTAGATTGTGTCCGCTCGTTATTGGAGTTCCTCAGACAGAAGTTCACAAAAACGCCTTTCTGATGCTAATGTTCTAGGTCATACAGATATCTTCTTAATATGCATGGATTGAAGCTGTGTGGGATTTTGTTTTAAGATATCGTTAGATGTATGTCGGCAAGAATCGGAAGTATTTCGTTTGATTCATATTTCAATTTGAGTAAAATAAGCGTTTCGCATTTTGTAAATTTTGAGGTTAGAGATACAGTTTGTTGTTGGCAGCTTTCAGTGGTTTTAAAGAAATTAGAGTTGTATATTTTGAGTATAGTATTTGATTCGAATTTTGGGGTTGGCATGATTTAACATATAGTAATAGCGGGAAATTCAAAACCCTCTTAATTAAATTTAAATTTAATAGAAAGTGATGCAAGGCAAATACTACATCAAATTTGCCTGGTTCCACTAAATAAATTATATTATAATTAACTACTTATGGTGCATAGGAGATGGGATTGGTAATACATATGATCTATAGTGATGAATTTGAGATATCTGAGCATTTAACCATTTATCTCCTTATACTGTTAAAGGTTGGGGGTGGTTTCTGTAAAATAAAAGAATTAGATAGAATAAAAAGAGCTATACTTATTATTTAATAAAACATTAGCTGGACAATTCTTTCTAAAAAGATACAATAATAAAATAAAGAAACAAATTGTTGTTCTGTGTTATTAACTATCCGTTCAATCCCCTAAAATATGTAGTTTTTATTGCAACAATCCGGCCCTGCAAGGCAGAGCAGAGATGGATAGCTTTCTGTTCTGTTTATGCGACTTCGGCGAGCAGCCCACGCACACGCTATCACCTCTTGCACGTACACACCGTCGCTTACGTACTGGTGCAGATCAGACTGGGGGAAAAAGAAATTGGAAATTGAGCCGGACAGAGGTGTTCGGATCTCCTCAATTTAATTCAGTTCGGGTTCGTCGATATTTTCCGTTTCGCTGTTGCCGGACGCCCGAATACAAAACGCTCTTCGGGGGCGGGGGGCGGGTAAGTGATACTGCGGCGCGGCGGGGCTCTCTACTTCTCTTACATATTTATCATTGGAACATGTGCGGGCCGATAATGTCTTTTCTTGCTTGCTGGCTGCTACGGAAACGCGCGTCATTACTTTTCGGTATCCATTTTCCACGTCTGGTTAATATTTATTTCCCCCGGTGCGGCACGAGCTGTACGTACACATCGGTAATCGTGTATTAAAATTTTATAAAGACAGAATTGGAGATGTCCGAAATAAGTGTATTGGTATATGTTCACAATTCTAAATAGCCCATTTACTATAATTGGAGATGCTGCAATTTCGCTTACGAGTTATTGGGCACGGTCGTTAAATTATTAGACATAGTGAAGATGCAGCAGGAGTTTTGTTAGTAAAATAAATGAATCTAGGTGCAATGTCCAATATAATATCTTTATGGGGTCGTCTGACATAGAGTCTCCGGTAACACTGCGGCCTCTTGGCTTTTTGTATTTAGTCCCCCATTTCTAGCTACCCATTAAATTATAGCAGCCACTCCAGGACCCTAGAACTCTGCACTCTGCCTGTACAGATGTACAGGTCCCTGTTTCCTTAATCGAATAATCCTCTAAATTTATTTTTGGCTTGCCAAAAATTGCCTATGATTTTGCGTACAGAGCCTCTCATTTACACAAAATGTGGTATGCGTTCTCTGTCATCTTTGCCATCTCATTTTCATATCTGTAGTAGATATCTCCAGTGTTGATCCCAATTTTCCGTAGTTGCCCTATCAGTGTACAATCTCTTGTTAGAAGACCTGTTACGATGCAAAGATGATTCCTACTGAGCTGCAGGAGGTCTTTAGGCTTCATTTCGGTCTTTACCATGGATTTGCCTGAGTGTATTATTCTAGCGTTCTTTGCGTTTTACTTTGATCCAAATCCTCACTGACTGTCGTACTGTTTTTAGAAAAGAGTTCCTAGGTTAGGTTCTGGGTTTAGATATGAAGTGGATGATCACTTTTTGCTAACCCACCGACTGCAGTTGGATTGATTCCAACTTATCCTATCCGTGTTTTCCATCTCGAAATTTCTCATTCCTAAAAGGCTGCCTTCCACATGATGGACAATATTATTACGTTCCAATCCCGTATATTTGCCACTTGGTTGTTCTTGCAATCTGAAATGCATCATTCTTGCTTTGCTCATTCTGTGGGGAACAGGATGAAACACCCATCCACCTCCTCTCAAACTGCGTAGCACTGTGCAATTCGAGGGCATTGCACCTGGGAGCATGTGAAATCGAAGAGGGAGACTTACCTAGACTGGGGCCCTCTGACATCCTACACTTTCTGAAAGGAATAGGATTGGAAGGCCAGTTGTAAAGCAGCAAGAATAGGGGACTCAATAGATCTTTTAGGTCGCAGTGTAACACCATCCTTCTATTTAGATACATACATACATGCTTTGCCCATTATCACCAAATGGAGAGGAGGGAGGTTTAAGAGACATTCCATCAAATTAGCAGTGAAAAAATTGTATACTACTTTCGTTAACAATGGTTATCCACTGAAGATGGTAAATGGCATTCTGTATAACACTGTCAGAGTTACAGTTACTGACAATAATCAAATAGGAAACCAACCTCTTCCTGAAGAGAAATATTATAGATTCCCTTTTATTCCCGCCGTAACCTCCAAGATTGTTGACTGTTTTAAAAATCTACCGGTCACACTTGCCAAGTACAACTTACACTCGTTGAGTAAACTGTTCTGTAGATGTAAAAAACCCATACATCTTCTCTTGAGGTCATCTATTCCATTGCTTGCTTTCAATGTGAGTCCATTTATATTGGACAGACCTCACAATACCTCAGAATATAGAGTTAGACAATATATGAACGATTGTAAGAATTTTTCAACACTGGCAGTAAAGTCAGCTCTAGTGGATCATTATTGTGACACAGGACATTTTTTCAGACTTTGATGAGGTCTCGGTATTAACTACCGAACACTTTTATTGGAAGAGACTTTTTTTGGAGATGTATTATATCAACATTAATAAAAATTGCATTAATTTCCGTAGTGATATTAATAATTTAAACAATATTTATTTGAAATTGATAGAAAATTACATAATAAATAATATTAACCTATATTCTAACTTTCGATCATCCTGTATGTGGTGTACACCTGTATTTCACTGATCTTCCGTACTAGTACCTTTTGTGGTTGCCAACTGCACCTCATAACCTCTCCTGGATTTCGCGCCTTTAGTGTCGTGTGCACGCTGTCATGGCCTCCTCCCGCACTTTGGGTTTGTTATTCTAATTTTAAATCTATAATTAAATTATTATAAATAATTTAAAATTTTCGACTTTTAACATGTTGTATCGTTCATAATGTTTATGTTATTTATCTCCGACGTCACTCAAATAACTGTAAGTTCTTTTTTACTTACCTTATAATATTACACATTAATTGGTTGTAATCACTTTATAGTTGATTCTCTGAGGAAGCAATAAGTTATTGCGAAAGCTTAGAATTGAAAAATTTAGTGTGAACTTAAATGTGTGTGTGTGTGTGTGTATATATTTATCAGTATTTTTACAGAAAATAAAAACTCCTTAATGATTAATTTGCAATTTGCAATGGTGGGGCCATGGCGCCGTGGCCCCTCTCCTATATCTAAATTAAATTGTATTTTTGGGCGATGGTTGATGGTTAACGGGACCATTCTTTTTCCTTCAGTGTACATAACAAAAATAATGATATGACAGGGTCAGATAATTGGAGAGCTTCAACACTTTGACATAGATGAGGCTAAATTTAAATATGTACTTGCAAAAATATAGAGAATCGAGATATAGAGATCAATCCTGATTTTGCGGCAATTATTTAGTCTGGCATCTATGGAAAGGATAAGAAAGTACAGTCATATAATAAACTTTGTTTATAACATAGATAACTAACTGGCTTTTTAAGTATTGCATTAAAGTTTCCTGTGTTAAAAAAATAATTTCAAACAAATCAGAAACAAACTACTACTGGGGAATCACACTAGGACTAAGTGAATTTCCGAAAAGGGATAAGGTGAAAAGAATCAATTGTCATTCATTCGTCACCGTTTCTTTTTTTGACTTTATGAAAGTGTTGGAATAACAAGAGAGTAAGGGGAAAATTAACACCTCATGGGGTAATACCGCTATCAGCACAGTAAAATAGAGCACTTCATCCATTATGAAAGCATCAGAAAACAATGGGGTGTCATATTAATTACCCTGTAATTGGGAAAGCTGTTGGGGATTGCGAAGGTATGAATTATTATTATTATTATTATTACTTCAGAATACTTTAAAGAACCGATAGTTTCTAAGGAGGAGAAAAGATGACTTTTGTATTTCTCCAAGTTGACGAAATTTAGGAAATTTCCAAAAACCAGCTTATCCAGCTGGTCGTAGAAGGGGAAGGTACGTTTTTGAACTGAGAGGGAAGCCCGGTGAATGAAATTTTGTTTTAGTTTTAGTTTATTGAATTATTATAGTTTATGTCATTATTTACCTCTTTGTCATTTCTATAATACATATTTTCTGTTATTTCCGTAAGTTTCCTTTTTTTAAATTCAAATTTTTGTTATTGGATTTACATTATGTAGCTTTCAAATCGGTTTTTATAAGAAAATAGACGGGTGGTTGGAATTGCCCCCTATTATGGGGCAAAACCGATCACGCTTGATGTATTAAAAAAAAATAGTGTTTTAATACATTGGGTTAATATACATGATGGTATGTGTAGCTGAAAGATGTATGATTATATATAGTTTTTTTCATTTTTTTTCGATCAATAATTCCAGTAAACACATTTATATCTCAGACACGTAACAAATACGTATCCTCTGATCTATCTATTTTCTCAGACACATAACATGTAAGGCACAGGTAAGCTTCATTGGGTGCGTAATGTCCGCATCAAGCATCTCTCTTTGATGTGTCTCTGAGACATCACATAGATATGATTCTGATATATGAACACTGTTATATTTCAGAGCGGTTATTATGTTCTCTGTATGATACATATTTAAGGCCGTTTTATACCTAGCTATTTATTGCGCAATTTATTGGCTTATTTAAAATTGTTACGTGTATACTACGTATTAAATCGTGTTACACACGTCACAATTTTAAATTGGCCAATAAATTGCGCAATAAATAGGTAGGTGTAAAACGGCCTTTAGGAATAGGTAAACGTCATTTTCGAAACTACATTAAGTTATATATTTATCCATTAGTAAATACATATAAATATTATTGGATTTACAAGATATAAAGAACTCACTTGCCGCTCCGTCCGTGTGTTCGTTATAATCCTTGAATTATGACGTCACAACTCCTAAAAATGGAAATATAATGGTTCTACACAGTTCACAAACTTTTATGTTATTTCTTTGTCCGAACCATTCTGGCCTCCGATTCTTTTTGTGAATGATCGCTAAAACGAAATTAACATTTTTTAATTTGAAAACCGGCACGTAATTCACTTACGATTTTTGGAGTATTAAAATCATCGCTTAAAAGTAACTCGAAATTATTCAAACTTTGTTTAGAATTGAGGGGTAGTAGTTGTTCTATTTCCTCAGTATCGTCGTCCGCAGCTGATCCTTCTTCTATCTTGAGATGTTTTAGTGAAGTAAAAACTATACCTTGAAAATAAAAGGCGGGGAATAATTTCTGAACAAATAAATGTGAGGTTATAACAGACATTTTCACAAACATCGTCCGTCTTTATAAATAATAACATAGAATCAAAAACGTTAGTTTGTAAAGTAAAAATATACTTACGTTTAATACCGGTTGGCACCCCGTTGTTAAATGCGTTCCAGTGCTTCAAATGTGTTATAGTTAAAGTTAAACCAGTACACAAACCGACACTGTGCAAATGGCGTAACACACGCCATTTGCACAGTCGCTCAGAAATTTCAAACTGCGGGAAACACAAAGAAATGTCACGAATAGTTCTTGAACAGCACCAGATCAAGGATATGTGATGTATTATTAGGTACATCTCAGATACATCACTATAATGTATCTAGCGCCACGTATCGCAGTTCAGTTCAGATAACATTTAGGATACAGACGTCTATGTAGCATTTACGTATCTAAGTTACATAGCATTGTTCCTTAAATGGTACTTAGACAGATGTAACAGACACATGTGTGTTTACTAGGATAATAATTGCAGCTCAGAAATAGTACATAAATCAGATCGGAATTGCCCACTTTACGTTATTCAACGGGTTTGTGGGACGCGTTAACAAATTGATTTCATATCAATATAAAATAACTCCAAAACCCCATGTTTAATTAGTTTGTGCGATAGCTGATTCATTGAGGGTTCATCAGCATTATTAATAAGACGATATTGATACGCTGAAACCATGCTTTTGGAAGAATAATTTTCTCATTTAAATTATGCGATTCTGATAGGCTTTTTCCACCACTCCACTTACGCAACAATATTTTTATTTAACGTCAGACGAATTTTAATTGATATTACGAATAATAATTAATATTTAATTTGTAGCGATAACCTATATATCTGAACTTTTTTTATTGATTTATTCTCGAATTAAAATTATCATATCATGTGTATATGACAAATACAAATTGGTCATATTAAAATCACTTTTAGCGAATCACCGAGCGCCCATTTTAGGTCTCTTAAGGCACATTTCGTGATGTAAATGGAACGCGACAGCGACAAGCTGACGGGACGAGGCAGCCTGACCGTGTGACTGCGAACGCCGGCTGGGACGGCAGCCGCCGCGTTCAAGTTTTCAGCACGCCGTGAGGGAGACGAGGAACTCGAGGAAGTCAGTCAGTTCGAAGTAGACAGTACGGACAAACGGCGTGCCGCTCTCCGCACGGTCCGACCTAACAGAAACACTGCGTGAACGTGCTGCGTTCCCACTACTCTTCGGCACCGGGCGACACGATAATCACCGGGAAATCCCTTACGGATCGTCGTCGCCTCTCGAAAACCGACTAACGTGCGTCGAATTAGCGCCGCGACGCCCGAAAATCCATCGCGACGTGACACACGAGACTTTGGAGGTTATGTTATTCCGGCGGACGTAAAATACCTAATACCGAGAGAGGATTTAATTTAGTTTTACGCCCGCTGCAGGTTGTGATATGTGCCAGTGTTCGCGTACTTCCCTCGCGAACGGGCCCATCGTATGCTTCGGTTATTGCGTGCGTCACCGATAGAGACGTGATGACACCCTTAATGAAATCAAAATGACGCGGGACGCAATCAAAATAAATTGGTTCGCTCAAACATTTCGTTTGAATTGCGCTTTGTGCTGTTGCAACCCCGTCGTCCCGTATCGTCCGTTGCTGATGTTGCTGATGCTGGTGTTATTATTGGATGTTGTGATGTTATCCGTCCGTTCTCTTAATGTTACAAGTGTATAAAGGGTGTAAGTTACGGATATTGTGCGACGCTTTTTTACTTTATCCCTTTTGTTCGTTCTTTTTTAAGTTTATTATTAAAATGTGCGCGTGACGTTCTACTGTGTTGGTTTTCTAACTTCAATACCACTTGTTTCCTAATTAATTTATCAACACCATAAAAAAGGTATGTTTGTATGAATATTATACATTTGTAACTCCGATGCTTAACTTAAGCTTATAGGATTCCTCTTGAACTAAAATAAAAAAAAAATGAAACTGAAATTACAACCACCACATAAGAAAGGATATTTTACGATGCTATACCTCCATAATTGACTAACTAAGTGCTATTGAACGCATGCACTAACTAACAAAGATAGATAATAAATTTTGTGTCAGTAAACTATATAATTAGTAGTATTATAATAATAGTATATGCCTTTATTACCACTAAACTTCGATTGCTTTACAATAACAAAAAAGAAGCAAGCAAAGTAAATCTCAGGGCGAGACTCAGAGTTATCTGCTACTAGCCCTGCTAATGTATTCATAAGGTATATTCATCAATGCCTAATATCTGATTAACAATAGAAAAATCACATACAACAAATATGTACGTACGCTCAGGCATGAAAAAATACTTAACAATTAGGGAACACATTCACACAATTTCAAAGCAATTAGGTAATTCACTTTGCCTAAAATAATTAGATGGGCACATCATACTGATCGTGAAATAGGGCTTTCCACCCACGAGATCTAAAGACAGAGATACTTAGTAGTTTAAGTCTTGAACAATAGAATTGTATTTACTGTAAATATTGTAGGAGTAAGAACGCTTAAACATGAATGTCCTAAGGTAGAAGGGGATATCTAGCCCCTAAATCTCGTGGTAATATTGTGAATGTCGGTCCTAATTTCTAAATACAAATATGGCAGCGTTTTACAACACAAATTTATGAAATAAAGTTAAAATTTTCAGTTCGCGCCTATTTCTGATATTTAACCAGCCAACATCTTTCAACCTATGCGATATATGTTGAAGCTTCCTAATTCCATATATATAACGCAGACGAATTTTGGATCCTCTGAATACAATTGCACGTAATACTGCTGTCTATAGCTGTATGGTAAATGTAGAGCAGTAAGTGAACTGTGACAGCACCAATGCTTCACATATTTTCGACTTGACATTAATAGGTAAGGAGATCTATGTGGATAAAGTTTCCTTAAATTGGTATAGGCACGCTTAATATATTTGGCTATTTGTCAGTAAATCTAAGAGAGTTGTCCACAGACAAACCCAAATTACTGGCAGTTTGATTAATTGGCAACTGTAGGCCACAAACGACCACGTGGAAAATTTCTTTGACTTCTTTACAAGTTTTAGATTTTTCAAGCAATAATACTTTAGATTTCGAGGGACTCAGATGCAAGTCAAATTTAGCGGATATCATCCTTAAGGATTCTAAATCAGCATTAATATTACGCAACGCAGTCCGCCAATTCTCTGGCTCAAAAGACAGATACAATTGCGCGTCATCAGCATAAATATGGTTGAGACAAAAGTTCAGCTGGTTAATAAAAGAAGACGTATATGTTGAAAAGAGAAGAGGTCCCAAAACAGAACCTTGCGGTACACCAGCAGAAATATATAGAGGCAGCGATACAGTATTGTTTAAAACGACACTCTGCTGACGATCCAACAAATAACTTTTTATAAGCTGGACTGATGCGATTCTTAAACCTAAGCTATTAAAAGAGAACAAAGAGTAGCATGACAAACCGCGCCAAACGCTTTAGAATAGTCTAGAAGTACTTATCAATTGATTTCAATTCATCTGTCACAGCAAGTAGTGCCGTTTCACAACTCTAAGCGTTCCTGAAACTAGATTGGGTGTGTGGAAGTATATTATTTCTACTAACAAAATCATTCAATTGCATAAAAATAACTTTTTCAAAAATTTTAGAGATCGTCCGCAAAGTGCTAATGGGTTAAATCATTTAAATTACAAAGATTTTTTATTTTTGGTAAGGGTTTAACCAAAGCATATTTCCACAAAATAGACGCAGTTGATTTTTCTATACAATAGTGAATTATGTATACGGCCAACACAATTTAACCATTGATATATTGATTTGATCAACACCAATAGATGTTGAATCAATGCCTTGAACAATACTAGCAATTAATACTAGATCAACGAAAGAAAACGCGAAAGGATTATTATTATTATTTTCAAATAATAATTTATATGCATATCATTCTAATAAATAGAATATATAGGAAACAGAAAGAGCCAGGTAGTGTGAATAAGTCCTTACTTACAGCAATACCATAGTATATTACACAAAATTTGCGTTTTGTGGAATAGAATTATCTGCCTTTCTTTATATAAAGAAGTAAAAATATTATATACCAAATTATTTTCGAACTTGGATTAATGGCTTTCTGGTCTTAAAATAAAATCAAACGATAGAGAAAAGTCATTAATTATAAAATTACATGTAATATTATTTTCTTTTCTCTACCTTTCTCTGTTGTTTGTGCTTATTTTTAATTAGTGACAATATTTTAATTTGTTTTTCCGTCTGACGTTATACAGACCTGAAGATGGCCAGTTTCGGCCGATACATGTAGCTTTTTATAGATTAAATAAATTAAGAATGGAATGATCTGTTCTGCTTTTGAATATATTTATCCATTCAGTAGAAACATCCAACATTCTTAAAGAAGATTAGCTTACTTTATAAGAAAGATATGAAGGTTTCATTTGCACGTGACTTAGGTATAATAAAATTCTGTGTTTTAACAAAAAAGTATGGAGTATCGGAAGGTAAAGTTGTATTGGAATATCTGCTTTACTAGTTTTGAAAAATGGGGTTAGGAATGATGAGAATATGTTGGTATATATATTCGCAAGGGAGATTTAGCACAAACCTCCATACTTTTTTAGTAACTGAAATCTTTTACGTTGTAGATACCGTTTAAATGAGGAACAAGAGTTCGCAAATTCAATAATTGTAGTTAAAGCAGCTGTTCTTCTGTATCAGTTGTCAATGAAATAAGAAAAAGAATTACAGTTTCAAAATACAACATTGATAAAATGATTTTGGTGAAATATGTAAATAAATATAAGATAAAAATCTGGATAACAGTTCCTCAAAATCTTGTGACAAGTTTTTACTAGAAGTTACTTGCTTATAAAGTATTCATTCTGTAAATCTGAAACTTTGGTCTGACGCTTACTCAAACTAGCAGATTTGCTTATATATTTACAACAGAAAACTGGCAAAATGTTCAAGGATAAACAAATTTGCATCAGATAAAAAAAATATTCTTATCCAGAAATGCTATAAAATTCTGACCACTTACGGAATCTTAAGGTTAATTCTATAATAAAAAATAATTTCCCATTAATTTTTTATAGCTCTTTAAGTAATATTCTAGCGATCATTAAATGTGATTATTAATCGGAAAATTTTCTGTAAAATAAAATCGGATTTATGTTAATTTTTCTCAGTTTTAAGAATTCCCTCAAGCGCATTAAGTCTTGCGGGAAACTTGCTACCTTTGTGACCTGGAAAAGTAAAATCTGAATTAAATAAAGCCATTTGTATAACCTTAACAGCGATTTAATTTATAATTTTGAAAAGTCGAATTAGGCGAAGAAATAAGCTAACTACGCAGATGCAAATAAAAGTTCCACAAACTTCCACGAATTTTTAGCATTTCATGGTATTACTTTCTCAAATCATCCGTATTTTTATTAAGGATTTCAGACCTGATGTTTCGTTAGGAATTGAATTATTAGTAAAAATAACTTAAAAATTGAAACGTGGGTATTCACATATAAGGAATATGCACAACTTTACTATAGGTTAGAAGCTTGTATATTTAGGTAAAGTCCAAATATCATCATCTAGATAAAGTGTCTTAAAAATTTGCAAGACTATAAACACAATTAATTTTGCAGATACTTAAATTCACATAACCTGATAGTTAGATAGTTTTCGATTTATTGGCCTGAAAAATGTAGAGGTGTTTACGGCAAAGTATTCGTCATTATTTTATTATTAAAGTTTGTTGTATTAATGAGGTAGTTGTATGCTTTGTGCTTATAAAGGACTTGAGAAGAAAGAAACAGTTGTGTGTACCTTGGTATCGTTAATTAATCCTATCATGTATCTTTTCATATTCTCTGTAACGCAAGAGAAAGATATATTAAGAATGAAAATTTTAGATCGTCTACATTATAGAGAAAGAGTAACAGATGTTGCTAAATGTTTTTCCATGAATGAAGCAACAATAAGAACAATCAGGTAAAATGAAGACTCGATTAGAAAAAGTGTAGCAGCAGATCTTGAACAAGTTTAAGCAAAACTTCATAGGTATGTTAGAGATGTTGCGATAGAAAAAAATGGAATTCGCATTAATGATATGGCTAGAAGACCAAACTCAAAAGCGAATACTAATTGATACAACCAACTCAATAACATCTACCATTTCTCCAGAATTGGAGCAGGCGCTATCGAGTGATGAAGGGAACATGCCAACGAAGGGGAAGAGATTGATAGTATATGAAAGCGATGAGAGCAATTAGACTTTTGAGCAAATTTATTTTTTGGTTTGATAAAATGAATTATTTCCATGTTTTGAAAAATATTTTTATTTTATGTTGAAGTAAATGACTGTATAAAGCACATTTAATGGTGTTTTACACGATTGTTACATATGAATCGATTTACACGACTTTTTGAGGAACCGATCCTCAGTGTAAATCGAGCAATAATCTTTATTAGATAAGAGATACAATTGTGCATAAAAGAAGCAAAGGAAAAACAAATTTACAAAATATTTAAAGCCGTCATCAATACCATTAACGAAAGAAAAATAAACAGGACGTATTATTCTATTCCAGCACCACGCAAAAGATGATTGTTTAGAACAGTTGTTTCGCAAAGCCGTAATTTACATTTTTACAAATTTTCAATTTTGTGTATTTATTAAGTTTTGTTGATATTTGCATAAGTGTGCGCCAAATCAGATCGAGAACACAAGCTCTTCAAATATTTTAATGTGTTTTTTGTATGAATGGTCGGCACTATACGAGTGGCCCGATACGCAAATATTTCAATTCCCAACATATTTTCAATATCTCGGAACTTGACATTCTCGATTTGACTCATCGCGTGTTTATGATGAGATTTCATACCATGTCACAGTCATAGTACGGTGATAATAACACTTTTTATATGAAAAGTAGACATAACACTATGGAGATGGAATTGAGACAAACCTTATGCATAAAGTATATACATATTTAAGGTTGGGCCAAAATTGGTGAGTGGAATAGGTTTTTTATTTCCTAAATTTCTTGAAAAATTAAATTATTTAATTACGTTTTCATTTACGAAATTATTCTCTAGTTAGCGGTAATTATACACTAAGAAAAATACTGGTCGTAATATCAATAATCCACATTTATTGAGTGAATTTTCGTCGACAGAACCAAATGTGTCATTGTTATGATAAAATATTATTTACAAAGGTTGATTAAGCAATAACAAGATTCATTAATGAAATAAAGTCGTTTTCATTATTATAACAAACCATTTTACATTAGTCCATAGATACTATTTGTTATGGTAATTATATTTTCATACATTCAATAAATATTTTTGCAAATATCAAAAAAAGGAAGTGTTTGTCTTGAACAGAAATATTTTGAATGCACATGTTAACAATAACTAAAATTTATTAGGATTATAAATAACATACATTAAGTCAACCATTTGCGATTAGCGTATCAACAAATACTGTTCATTGTATTGATGGCTTTCTGCATTCTTCTACTGGAGTTTACACATAAAATATGTTATTGTAGGAGAAGAAACGATTGCATGACGGTAAACCCACTTTTTAAAATGACGCTCTTCAATCGATTATTTTCTTTCCCGTAGTTACACAGTTACCTATCCTTTTGGGACTTCTCCATTATATAATTATCATAAAATAGAGATTTATTTACTTACTATAATATAATTAAGTAAATAGTTTCGTTTTTAAACAAACTCAGGAAATCAAAAAAAAATGCCTATTCCTTCACCAATGTGTACGCAGCCTTAAGTATATTTAGTATTATCTATTTATTTAAGTATGCATTTTTTAAATTTATGTGCTAATTTAAGTTAGTTTAAAGACGAAATTGGAATATACAATAATTTAATACTTGTGATTTAATTCATATTTTGACACCTTTTACACCTATGTTTAGTGCCATTTCAGGGATGATAACCACGTGACGGTATAATCAATTTTGAGCGCCATCAGCAAATTCAGGGTGGTGAATGATATATTTGCGCGCTTGTTTGGTTATCTGCTTATATTTTGATTTAATTTTTTTTTAAACGATACATATGTTGAAAATTAAACAAAGGAAACAAATACATGCAGTGTAATGACGCGTTTTGCATTCTATAGCAATTTGTTTAAATTTATGGATGCAACGTCAGTGGAATTCCTCCACGGGAAAGCACGAAATTCAAACTAAATTTCCGGGAAGCTCGGCAATTACATTCTGCATTAGTTGAATCATTTCGTTGTACGGGAATGTAGCCGAAGTACATCAGTAAATTACGAAATATATGTATGGATACGTGTTTACAAATGCTGTGAACTGACGGTCCAAGCATAAAATTTAAGAGAATTAAAAAAAAACAAAATTAATTTAGCTAGCTCAGCAAAAATGAATTCAAAAAGGTGCCAGAGATACTTAAATCTCAAGGTTAATTTACTAAAATTAATAGTGGGCGGTTGCAAAAATGACTTTCATTTAAAACCCCAAAATAGAACTGGCAAAACCAAAAATAAAAGAACTAGTGATTTTAAAATGATATATATACATCATTAAGTTTATTTTTAAAAAAAAAGAAAAAAAAAACATTTAATTACAATTAGCAGGATAATAAAAACCATAAATATAGGATTCTGGCATAAAACAAACCTGCAAGAATTTAATATGACAAAGGACGATTTAAAATCCTTTAACAAACAAAATGGAAGATTCGTTCTAGAAGGAATTTCATAAAAAAAAATCATCCACGCGGTCATGAAATCTAAACTATAATTTACACGTGGAGAAAAAGATACAATTTACATTGAAATTTAAAATTTAATAGCTCAAAGCTTCACTTCACCTTCCCGAGGTGATTAACAAAATACAAACAATTAATAAGAAAAACGGATAATTTAACACCTTTCGCGGATCCTCTAGAACGTTTTTACAATAATTACTGATCTAACATCCAAAATGTGTACACAATTAAACAATACAGCAATAATGAATTAGGAGTTCCTTGAAAGCTAATCAAACAAATAACCGAGCAACAATTTAAAATAAAAATGAATTTACCTCAACGGCAATAAAAAAAATAAAACAACATTACTTACGGGCAACTTTCAACGAACTGCTCGCCCTATTCAAGGCCTCCCGCATATATATGAAATATACAAATCGTGCGTTGAACGCAGAACGCAACTCTAAGAAAAACTCTAACAAATAAACTAACCATTACGGGAGTACGCAAAATGTACAAATAAATGATTTTAAATATACACAAACGTCCAAAAAGAATGAAACTAACAATTAAATAAAAATCCTTAATAAAATTTAGAACAGCGGAAACTCTATCATTGTTTTGACAAGGCTGATTAGGAATAAATAAAAATACACATTTAAATTTCCGAAACCCGGGGTGCCAGTCTACAGCACATCTCCCAATTACTAACGGGAAAACGAAAGTGTCAACGAAAATTGAGTTTTTCCGCTTAGAATTGTCTGCACACAAAAAATTAATATTCTAAAGTTTCCCGCACCAAACGAACAATACCGTATCTCCGCACACAGGGGTGAAAACGTCACTTCCGGGTGATGAAAACTACCCGGAGTCGTGGTGGGAGTGTCCAACATACCATCCGGTTGATACAATTTCGAACAGCAATCGGCATAGCAGTCGGTATGGCAGACGATGTGGCAGTCGGTGTGGCAGTGGTGGGTCTGCATCATGAAGAACTTCTCTACTCCATGGATGTACCTCTCGCTTGTAACTCCAGAAGGATTACTCGAAAAATAGAAACATTCTTTTAAATTGTGCTCCAACATGGCTTCAGGAATGGGATTCTTAAATTTGACAGGGCTTGACTTGATCTGAAGAGAGTGTTCGGCATCAACGGCAATAATGGGCAACTTATTTTGTAAGGATACATGCTGGTTGAAAATTTCCTCGACTTCAGCTTCATTCTTCACATCGGAATTGATTTCCACTTCATTCTTCACATCAGAATTGATTTCACTTTGATTTTCGACATCTGGGGATTCTTTCTGGGAATTGATAACTTCTAGGAATTTTTCATGGGAATTGTAGACTTCTTCTGCGGATTCTCTTTGGGAATTGTTGATTATTTCTGGGAATTCTTCTTGGGAATTGTTGATTACTTCTGGGAATTCTCCTTGGGAATTGTTGATTTCTTCTTTCTCTACTTCTAACTCACCAAAAACCTCAACCTCGACATCCTCTTCGGATCCAACATCTCCAACAACTTTTTCGCTACCTTGTATATCATCACCTCTAACTTTTCCGCAACCTTGTATTTCAAACTTAAAACTATCATCACAATATTTCATTTTTTCATCATCCTTTTCATCATCAACATTTTCATCATCAACAACATTTTCATTCTCCTTTTCTCTACTTAAATCATCATCAACTTTCTCTTCTCTTTCTTTATTCAAAACAACAACATTTTCATCAACTTTATCTTCCCTTTCTTTATTCAAATCATCAACTTTTTCATCAACTTTATCTTCCCTTTCTTTATCTAAATCTTCAACAACTTCATCAACTTTGTCAACCCCGAGTTTATTACCAAATACTACTTCCTCTAATCTTTTTACACAATCATTTTGCTTCTGTAGCAATTCTTTATTCTGAGCAATCAATTCTTTTTTTGTATCATTCAATAACCCTTTTATCATTGCCATCATATCATTCATACTCTTAATACTTTCCTTATTGTTAGTCCTGCTTCCTCCATCTCTCTGGATATCCTTTTCGTCCATCCTTCCCTTTGTTCCTGCCACAATTTCCTTTTCGTCGATCCTTCCCTTTTGTCCTGCCACAACCGACTCCTTCCTGCCATGAGTTCCTTGGCTCCGCAACTCTGGTCTCCAGGAAGTCCACTTCCTGATCCCTCGTGGTCCTGTCCATCTTCATACTCGCAGCGGTGTACATAAAAAGTTTGTAAAACGCAACCGGTCAGCCTTGTCAACGCAACGAGAAATTCTCACAAATTCCATACACGGGATCCTAACCTTACTAATTACAATTACAATCATATCGTGCTTCGCACATTGGGATTGCCATAAATATATACTCAAAAACTGCATGAGAATTTACAATTAAAAAAAAATGCAATAAAATCGTGCCTCGCACGTTGGTCGCCATAAATTATGCTGTGAACTGACGGTCCAAGCATAAAATTTAAGAGAAATTAAAAAAAAACAAAATTAATTTAGCTAGCTCAGCAAAAATGAATTCAAAAAGGTGCCAGAGATACTTAAATCTCAAGGTTAATTTACTAAAAATTAATAGTGGGCGGTTGCAAAAATGACTTTCATTTAAAACCCCAAAATAGAATGGCAAACCAAAATAAAAGAACTAGTGATTTTAAAATGATATATACAATCATTAAGTTTATTTTTAAAAAAAAAAAGAAAAAAAAAACATTTAATTACAATTAGCAGGATAATAAAAACCATAAATATAGGATTCTGGCATAAAACAAACCTGCAAGAATTTAATATGACAAAGGACGATTTAAAATCCTTTAACAAACAAAATGGAAGATTCGTTCTAGAAGGAATTTCATAAAAAAAAATCATCCACGCGGTCATGAAATCTAAACTATAATTTACACGTGGAGAAAAAGATACAATTTACATTGAAATTTAAAATTTAATAGCTCAAAGCTTCACTTCACCTTCCCCGAGGTGATTAACAAAAATACAAAACAATTAATAAGAAAAACGGATAATTTAACACACTTTCGCGGAATCCTCTAGAACGTTTTTACAATAATTACTGATCTAACATCCAAAATGTGTACACAATTAAACAATACAGCAATAATGAATTAGGAGTTCCTTGAAAGCTAATCAAACAAATAACCGAGCAACAATTTAAAATAAAAATGAATTTACCTCAACGGCAATAAAAAAAATAAAACAACATTACTTACGGGCAACTTTCAACGAACTGCTCGCCCTATTCAAGGCCTCCCGCATATATATGAAATATACAAATCGTGCGTTGAACGCAGAACGCAACTCTAAGAAAAACTCTAACAAATAAACTAACCAATACGGGAGTACGCAAAATGTACAAATAAATGATTTTAAATATACACAAACGTCCAAAAAGAATGAAACTAACAATTAAATAAAAATCCTTAATAAAATTTAGAACAGCGGAAACTCTATCATTGTTTTGACAAGGCTGATTAGGAATAAATAAAAATACACATTTAAATTTCCGAAACCCGGGGTGCCAGTCTACAGCAGTATGTTTAGATAGGTATTCGATAATATTTCGATAAGACGACCATGCGAATTTTTTATGTAAAATGCGTGTACTCCATTCTTAATTTATATCTGGGCATTTTTAATACTTTGCATGATAGCTGAAGAAAAGGATTTTTAATTGTGGTTAATAAAAAGTAAAATTCTTTGTACCGCATCCGTTATTTTTACTACATTCATACGATGAATAGTCAATTGTAAATCGTGAACTTGTGTGTCAAATGTAAAATGTAATGAGATGTCCACCACAAGAGTAGGATTCTATTTTTTTTTTTCGTTTAGTTTTTATTTTGGAGTACATATAGGTTTACTATAAGGGTGGATAGAAATTATGACACTATTTTTCTGTTATTGTTATTCAAAAGGTCTTTTGGTTTTCTTTTGAGCAACATATATCAAAAAGCATGCATAATTTGTAATCTGTCTAATAAAGTACGGTTAGAATGAAATGGTTTGGATTTTACCTTATTAAATGTTCAGAGTGATGACCATTAACCTCCATACAATAGTACAATCTTGCTTCAGATGCTCTCTTGGCATTTCGAAGCATTTCTGGAGTTATTCGTTGGCATTCTTCAACAATATTTTTGGCGTAACTCTTAAAATTCTTATAATACTTGAATGAATGCGTTAGAGTGGCCTAAGATTTGAATTATCCAATCAATTGGCAATTCTTATTAAAACACTTTTTTGTCATTTACAACACAAAAAGAACATTTGGTGCTACAATTTTTTTTATTTGAAATTTTTCACTAAAAATATCGGAAAATTTAGTACCTCTTATTTGTGATGCAAATCTACAGAATTGAAAATTTAAAAGTCGAATTGGAAAATTGATTTAAAATTACCCACCTCTTTTAAAGTTTCTCTCGGTATGTTAAGTTTAATTTCATTATAATTTTATGATAATTTGTTGTTATAATATATTAAGAAACTGATTTATTGTGATAACACCCGGGATTTACTAAAATCTATTTTTATTGCATATGCAAGCTGTCAACTATTACCGAAGCAGCTGATATTTTTTCTGTTATTCTTCAATCAAAGTTGATTTTCTTCTACTCTTCTGTTTTTATTTGCTACATACGTTTCCTTGACTTTTGTTAACATCTTTTCCATTTCTGAGGTAACAGACATACTAAACAAAAGTAAATTACAATTAGTCCAATAATTTTTTTTCATATTAGTGCTAAGATATATATTGTTTTCTCTCCATCTTTCTGTTAAAATTGTTTTGCTTATTTTTGCAGATATTTAATCCTTAGAATATAACAAATTGTCGAAAATAAATCTAGTAGGGAAATGAAAGTAAATGGTCCAATTTCTCACAAATTTTTAATGACGACTACCGGTTTCATCCACTAAGGGGCATCTTCAGGTCAGAATTACATAGATTATATGAAAATAAATCTTTTTATAAACGGTAAAATCTGTAATGTATTACATTTCTATACAGGGAGACTGTTAACTTATCCAGTTCACCGAAAGTGCTAATAGACCACCTTATTCAGAACAATTTTTCTTAGTGAACAACACGAAAACTAATAATAATTAAACTACACTGTTTTAAAAATGATTACTCACTTGCCCAAAACCACTGATACTAGTTCAAAATTCTAATACAATGGATGACTTTTCAATAAATCAGTGCTTGACTGGAATCAGCGATTATTTGTTGTGTTACAATGTGACATATCAATATTATATCGATTGATGTATTGTTGACATCTCTATCAAATAAGTGAGTTGCCTCCTTACTGAAATTATATAAATTTGGAATATCAGACCATTGGATTGAAAAGACATCGAAATGCTGCCGCAAGAAGAGAAATGTATTTGAATAGGTTTCCCAGGCGAACAATTCCTGATGCGGCAACCTTCACGGACTAGTAGGGGAGAGAGGGGTAATGGCGCTTACCTAAGAAAAAATGCACACTATTTCCGTTTCTTAGAGATTAAGAATATCGTAATATGCTATAATAAAGCTTGGTTATAAAGCTTAGGGCTTCTTTGAGCCACTTCAGTAATCACTTCAGTTAACTGCATAATTTAACAATCACCCTGTATATTTCACATGATATAAAAAATACAAAGGCAGAATGATGACGCGTGACATTTACACAAATGGTAAAATATTAAACTCACAGTCTATATTCTGATATGGTAAACAACCGTTTCTATTCATAAGTTTTTAAGCGTGCAAATTTTTGTAATATTTAGTGCAACAACAATTTCTTATTATTGAATGACAGAAAGAATTACATTTAATTATTTACATATATTAACATTATATTCATAATCTTCTCAAATTTATAATAAAGTGATAATAATAACTTTATATTTTTTTTTAATTGGAAACTATTTTAAATTATTATTGGTAAGGTAATAAACAATTGACTTATTTATATACATTGACTTCTGTCTATGATCGATTGCAACTTGGTTTTCACAATTTAGGATTTTCATATTTTGAAAATCAAACTCTTGCTTTAAATAGTAATGATGTCGAGTTAATGCAGTAGCATTAATGTTTTGATGTTATATCAATAAGAATAGATATTAATAATAATAGCATTGTTGATTTTGATCAATATAAGTACCCACGACAATTTTAAAGTCAATTTTATTGATTGCTTGTGCGTCATTTCGTTTGGTTCAATTTTTTTGTCTGGTTTGTGTACATTTGATTTTTATTATTATTGTATGGTTTGTGTGTTGCAGAATTTAACCACAGCACATCAACCACGCATGAATTAAGCATTCTGTGTATGTTTTCTTATAGATTAGGAGTATGATGGAGACGGAAAGAAAACAATAGCTACTTTGTGTATTTTAAAACTAATATAAAACAACTTATTAGATAAATAAATTTGTAATTTGCATTGGTTTGATATTTTCTCTGAAATGCCTGAAAATATTGACAAAAGTAAACGAAAGATAATTTTAATTAGAATAAATGTTCAAGCACCTATTAATACAAAATCAATAATAATAACAAATATCAACAAAATGTTATTTCTCACATTTTTCCTACTATTGTCTTTGCACAAAAGCTCAAAGAAGTGAAAAAATATGTCGGAATTTATAGTTTAGGCAATCAAAATGTAAAATAAGCCAGAGAAAAATCTTGTATTTTTAACTTATAAGGAAAAATTTATACTATTTTTATATAAACAGAGTAAAAGATCGTTTATTTTGAATTTTTTGTTAATTAATATTATTGACCTTTTTTGCAATATAGTGAATAGTTTCACAGGTAATTGATTGTCTTATTTGCCAATGTGTTTGTACAACTTTCATGATGTGGAATTTCTCGTGATCTGAATTCGATTTAAGATCGGGGGCAAGGCACAGGTAATTTACTCATACTAAAGAAAAATAATTTAAGAAATACAGCGAAATAATCCATCTGTTATAGGTTATAGAAATGCCAATAAATATATCCAGAGTATGCTAGGACCGGCAATATAAATGTTAAAAGTTAAGGCCAAACCATTAAATGTAACCTTAATTATATGCATACAATTGCCAATAATGTTAATGAAAGGTATCAATTTATTAAATGAAATTACTTTTGCGGAAGTACCAATTTTACTGTTGAATTAGAATAGAGAAAATTTTAATCAAATTTCTAATTTATTTGCCATCTGTTGTATAGAAGGTTTAAAGAGTATGTAAAAGAAATACTGAGAAATGATAAATGAAGTTAATTCTGTAATATAGTGTCGGTAATTGTTTAAGAAACGTAGAAGTCAATTATTATTGTTTGCACAATCCGTATATTGAAGTCTGTATCCAATATTAATAATTTCATGTGAAGTAAATTGATATATGATTGAAAGTGATATTGCAGCATTCTAATAAACGGAAAATTAATAACTCATAAACAGAATCTAAATTTACAGTCCGCTAATAAGCACTTCCCACACTGTAAAGGAATAATGTGATGTTTTCCACTTGTAATCATTAATTTTTTGAATTTTGATACACATTAAGAATCTTTTTAATTCAGGAAGTATAATAAATCCCTATATACTATTACATACCCCGGCATTATGTATAATATTTAAGTACTTTCATTACCTTATCTTCATCTCAAAAGAAGTTAAGTATATGTAAATTCTTCATTGTTCCGCTTTTGTATTTCATACTTTACACATCTTATACTGTTGCACACTTACTACCTACCAGATTTGCATACTTGTAACACATCCACTTTGAAATGTACCCATATCCATAGCTGTATTTTACATACGAGAACCTTCTGGCGTAAAAGGAATTAACTAGTGGGACCCGTCAGGCGGGTCAACTACACTTTCTCTCCGTTTTATAATACCATTAATCATTTCGAAACTTTCCTCTGCTGCGCCAATCTGGAGGAAGAAGAAAGAACTGGTGGTGGTGGCCATTGAAATCCGTGGCCCGGACTTGAGGAGCCAACACTATTATGAATAAAACATGACGAAATTAATTATTTGATTTAATAAACACGTGTCCGTTTTCTTTCGTCCAATAATACCTTAATGGCTATTCATTTGTCGGTTAACGGTACACAAACAATGTTAGCAACACAAAAGGTGCCAGATTCTGCTGTCATTATGTAAAGTGTTTTTATATGCGACTTACGAAATCTATTTTGGTTGCGGTGCTTTTTGTGTTCGTCTCGAACGGAATGAAATAGAAAATTATTCGATTCTTTTTTAATTTTGAAGGAGTGCAATTCAATTTTTTATTTTGTTCGGCAATGTTGACCTTATGTAGCACTCATTTATCTGAATGCGTGACACGAGGTGGTATGTACTAAATGTTTAACTTGTCATGATGAGAACATTATTTGATTTGTGCTTAAATGAGTGTGAATGATTTGATCAGATTATAATTCTTGTATGGGAAAAAAGCAGCTGGTATGGTTTCTGATATAACTATGAACATACATATGTGGAGCTTATTTTAAAAACGCAATTTCTGCAAAAAAAATCGTTTTTGAACACATTAGCTTCCTTACGTCGGTCTCTTTTGATTCATACATATATTTCTAGTCAACACGCATTTACTACCGTTCCAATGCAGGTCTCAATTTTACCTTTCTTTTCAAACTCCAATATCTACATTATTTTTTTTTCAAATTGCATTTTCTGCATCCTTTTTTTCAAATTACAATGTCTACGAACTAGTTATCGTTTTTTTTTTCTGGGTCAGTCAAACACTATTAATATCTTTACGTATAAAATAGCATAGCTTTTTTGTTATTTTACAAATTCCGCCCGAATCAGTGAAATCAGTTATCCGACAATGTTAACGTTAACAAATATTTTCCACGGCCTGATCGGTGCTGGAGACACTTCCTTGCTCTGTGCTTGCTAGGTTAGGGTTTTATTTTACGAGTGTTCAGTCGTGCTAAGTATTGCTAAGTCGTGCAAAATGTATAATGACCAAATGCGGATATGAAAGTTGAAACTATGGTTATTTTTATAAAATATTTTGCTCTTATTTCAATATTGGATTTGGTATGCCAGCTACCGATGTATGCAGTTTTTATTTTAGGTTGAAACATAAACTACAAAGACACAAGAAGGAAAATAAACCAGTTTTAGCTATTTTGACGGATCTGCGTATCTATAAACTAAGAGCAAAACAGTTTAATTTATTTATGAAGGAAAATTTAGCAAAGTCTCTTTCATATTGTTTTGACATGCAACAGGTACAGCCTTTGCCAAAACTACCCATTAGTGAAGCATACTATATGCGTCAGTTGTCATTTTAGAACCTGTGCATCATAGATTTGAAATGCAATTACCCTGTTTTTACACTTGAAGTGAGGACCAAACAGGCAGAGGAGCCACGGAAGTAGCATCAGCCATTGGAGATTTTTTATACGAGTTAGAGATACCAGATAACGTAACAAGTTTATGATTTTTTGCCGACGGTTGCGCAGGGCAAAATAAAAACTCTTATGTTATACATTCGATGTGTTTTTGGTTATACCATGATGCTTTTGAAAACCTTGACAACATAACCGTAATTTTGCCCGTAAGGGCGCATTCTTACATGCCTGCAGATCGTATCTTTGGTCAAATAGAGAAAAAAATACAGAAAAGGAAGTTAGATTGTGTTAAAAGAGGATTATAAATAAATTCTTAGAGAAGTAGGAAGAGTTAGAAGATTGGCAGAAGAGTGGCTGGTCTGGGACATCAAGAAAATGAGTGACGCTAACTGCAAGAAACTTACTGGAATTAGTAATATGAAAATAATTTTTATTAAAAAGGAAATAAATACGAAAAACAAAAATAACGTAATTAAAGCGAAAATGGAAGAAAATTACGGAAATGATGACATATCAAAACAGTTTATGACGATAATGAAAAAAGGAGTATCCATCAGCTCTGTGACTGTTGAGAAATTGCCGCTAGAAAACAAAGTAAAACCACTTAAGTTGAAAAACGTTGAGACTCTGATGACACTCTATGACGAAGAGTGGAAAAATGTTGAGAAGTTTGTTTTTCATAAAAATCTTTTTAGAAAAAAGTGAGGCTGTAAGTAGCTGTCACAATCATGAGACAGAAAATGAAGACTGCTGATGAAGATAATAATTGCGACCGCTTAGAAGACTTCTTGTATTTTTATAAATAAAAAAGTGAAACAGAAATTCGTTTGTTTTTTCTTCAAAATGCAATTTATACTAAATTTTATTTTCAAAATGAAATAAAAGTCACTTTTATTTTCAAAATGCAACTTATTTTTGTATTTTTCTCGGTTTTTTGTTACAAATATAACTTTTCAGCAAATTGTTTGGCGAATATTTGTTTTAGAGATCTTAATTTTCCTTTTACTCTAAAATATAAGTTCAAAAAAAATTGTTTTTACTGAGCCGAGTTTAATTGCAATTCTCTCGAAAAACAGTTTTTGTCAGAAACTGCGTTTTGGAAAAAAGCTCCACATATGGGTATACATAGGTTTGCCCATTTATATTTTAGGTTAATACATATCGTGATGATTGATACTTGAAATATGCATGAAAGCCGGAAGGTGATTATTGAAGACAATAATAATTATTGTATTGAAATAATTAAAGATAAATGAAACGGAAAACGGTAACACCTATGGACTTTATTAACTAACAATAGAAACGAATCTAAAGAAATCAAATTACGAGCAATTATGCAGTTCTATCAGAATCTTCGGGCATAAATGTTCAACCGTTACTAATCTTGCAAGTTTTATTCCATGGATATGTTTCTGAGGTAATCGATAAGCCTAGACAGGACCGACTTTCAAAAAGCGTTCGATCAAATTGACCGTTATATGTTACTTGCCAGCTTTGATCGAGTTGGTATTTCATCATTGTTGTTTAAAAGCTGCTTGAGTCATATTTATATAGGGTTAGTATAAAGTACCAGAACGGTCGCATAGCTTTGTTAGTTCAGAAAGTTTTTTTTTTAAATTTGGTATGGATATACAGTTAAATTTCGTGAGTTTGCTTATTATATCCTCATTTTGTTCACACTTCCTATTTGGTAGCAATTGTTTTCAACTTTGTTGGATTTGATAAATTGGTAGTAATAAAACCATTGATTTTTAACTTAGGGAAACTTGTGAAAGAGCTTATATCAGAGCTAACAACAGATCAGTGTTTGGCTTTCCAAAAGATGGCAGCATGATAGGCAGTTAATGAAAACAGTAGTACTTATGTCAATACGCATGACGACAATGCAATGCACGACTGTGCTAGATAAATCCAGAAATTATTTCGAAAGGGGGTGTAATTAACAAGTCTATTCAAATTATAATGTTAAACCACGAACAAATCAACCTAAACGTTGCAGGAATAAACTCATTCGAGTTACATTTCTCTTTTTTACTTGCACAAGAGCAAATATCAAACACTATTACATTACACAATTACATTAGATCATCTTATTTTTATCTTTATGTTGACTAGTTGCTTTGATTTTTGCTTACAAAGCAACAGAGTTTGCTTTAATGTATCTGTTTTTGCACCAAATGAATAAATTTTGATTAACATTTTTTTTTTGTATGAGTTTATGGACATTGATATAAAGGTCTTAAAATAAGGGGTTATGACCATTTTCTTTTATCCCTCTTTCTTCTACATGAATGGATGATATTAATGGAAGAATAATAAAATAATTCGATTCTTTCCATTAGAATTTATTTAGTATTGTCGTATGAGCAAAATGTTTCGGCCTGTGGTGGTCATCTTCAGGCACTTTTAGAACGTCTCAGTATAAAAAAATAAAAGTGTTATAAAATTAGAATGGAAAGAACCGAATTATTTTATTATTCTTCCATTTTCTTTTTTATAAAAGGTAATGTTTTTGCCATTCAAAAGCATTTATTTATTTTTTGCACTATACATTTTTATTAATTAATTAGTGTTTCCGGGTCATATTGATCTCACTCACAGTGAAAAATTTTCCCAGATTCTCAATCGAAGATAAAGTATTGACATAGATTTGTCTAATTTCGTATTTCCAACATGAATACGGTGGTCACGCCAACTGAATAAATTAAACTGCAACTATTATTGGGCTACTAATTCCAACTACAGCTGTTATTTGCAAGTTATAAGTGATTAATAGACAGAAATCTAAAATATTGTAGTTTTAAAACTGTTATACATTCATTTGTTTATAAATTTAGATATAAATAATATTACTAATATTTATTACTCTTTGGGTATTTTCGGTCCTTTACATAATAAAACCAACTATTGTTTTTTTCGTCAGTGATTTATTTTACGTTCTGGTCATTGAAGTTGCGACTCTTGTTATCTGTTGTTTTTCTTTTATGCCAAGATTATATAGGTAATGTTTTACCTTCCATTTTTTTTTCCATTAGTATTAACACAATAACTTTATGCATGTCAATTTTACATTTAGAACATTTAAAATGTTGTGTAAGGTAATACGCTTCTTAAACGGCAAAAACAAAAAAAAAACGTTTGACACATAAACTAAGGTTAAACATATAAGAAAAATTTAGCGTGTAAAATGTGGAAATTGTCGTATACAATATTATAAATGTTTTAAATGTAAAATTGGCATGTATAAAATTATTGTATTAATAGTAATGGAAAAAAACAACGTTGGAAGGTAAAACATTACTTATATAATTTTGGCATAAAGAAAAAAACGACAAATTTTTGGTTCCAGATGAGAAAGGAAGCTAAAATAAAACACTAACGAAAAAAATTAGTTCTTTTAAAAGGACCGAAAATATCCAAAGAGTAATAAATGTTAGTTATTATTCAATGACATCTTTCTTATTCCAATTCGAAATAGCTTTCTTCCAATTCTAAATGCCTGTTTCTTCATAATTTTAAATCTTATGATAATATATTGTTTTATTATTGTTTGTTTTTCTTTCCTAAGTTATCTACACTGATCTCTTACCTTTTTTTTCTTATATTTGGGTTCATTTTTTGGAAATAAAGTGCGACCAAAAAGCGATCAAATACTTCTAAAATTTATAAGAGAACGATAGATTGATAGTTTTCGTATTAACAAACTTAAAAAGTGCCCAGTAGATTTCTGCCAAGCGCTCCTACATTAATTTAATCCAGTTGAACTTGAAATCCTCATTGCAATCGAAACATTCCCCACTTCGCCTTCACAATTCCAATCCAATTTGGAAAATTTTCAATTAACAGTCGAAATTAGCAATTACAATCGATCCGGTTCGGTCCTTGTGTCTTCGAACTGTCGACTCTCCTAGTTCGGTTGTTGTCGAAACTCCTCCGACAAACTATCCTAATTGTGTCGTTACTCAAAATGAAACTAATTAGGTGTTTTGTAAAGTTTTAATTGATTTCGAGCCCCGGCAGTTTTAAAAGTGCGTCTAAACGTTACATGAGGGAACCGGAACAGCTGTTCCAGTTCTAAGAGTGGTAGGGGGGTTGCAGGAATTGTAGAGGTGGATGAAGGGGGACGAAGGGGGGCGCGCAACGGTGTCGGTGGTATAGGAGGGTTCCATATGTATGACCCGATACCGGCGATGGCCGTCCGAGCCTTGATTAGGCTTCTGGTTAATTAATAACCCCTCTACTCCCGCATTCTCATTTCCTTCGTTAAACTCGCGTGTCGGCAGATTGGTTAACTAATTTACATGCACCCATTGCTTCGGTCGACTCCGCCGAAGCGTTGCCACAACGTACGGTGCTCGATTCCATATACGTATGGTACAACAGACGGTTACATGCGAAAAATTCATAGGAAAATGCAGATGAGAGTTAACAATAGAATAGCAAATTGCACAAAGAATTTTGATAAAGTAGTCTAGTTAATTTTAAAACAATATTAGGTTTCTTGGTTTTCTAGAAAATGTAATATCATTTGTTGGTGTTTGAATCTTAAGAAGAAGATACACTTTGTGTGCATGATCTTTAAAATTAAGTATATTCTAGTGTGCGCAGAAAAAAGGAAGATAAAATTTATATAACATCTGAAAAACCCTATATCAAACAATAAACGAGAAACACAGGAAGCAAGAAATAAAGAAACACAGGAAATGACAAGAAAAAGAAAATTATACTGCTGAGATGAGCATGCATCTAGCCATTCTTACCTCAACAGTATGTGTTCTTTTTCTTGTCGGGAGACCTGAAAGAAAGTCCATAGATTGAGCCTTGGCTTATATTTTCATCACAACTTTTTTACGGTCTTTTGCAGATTCTTCTCACTTATTTATGCATACCTCGCTTTTGTCCGCTTTCACTTTCTCAAGTCACTCCTTTTTTGGCCCTCTTCTTCTCCTTATCACGCCTTTTCCTTCATATAATACTTTCAACAATTCCTTATTTGGGCATTCGGATGGTATGTCCTAACCATTTCGTTCTCTATACTCGCACGCGTTATTTTCGGTTTTTGGCACAGATATATTGCAAACTAAAAAAATAGGTATTTTTTTCTCGGTAAAAATCACTTTTCTTGATAATTTTCTGCACTGAATGTTAGAGATTTTTCCATAATACAAGTATTTTATGTGAATATTAATGGGAAAATTTCTCTTTTTTTGAAAAAAAAATCTCTAAGATTATAATATTTCTGAGAAAATTATTAATATCTCTCAGGAAAAACTTAAAATTAAATTAAAATAAATAAATTTTCAAGTGGTATTGAAATAAGCAAGACGCCTATGCGTATTCTTAGAACGTTCTGGTTCGAGTCGGACGTAGGCAGAACTGTTGTGATGTTCCGCCACACGTGGTTCTGTTTCCTGGTTGTTTTAGAACTGTTATACTGACTACTAGCAGTTCAGTGTTTCTGCTGATGATGATAGTTTTGCTATCGAAATGTACGTCCAGTTTAGTGCAGTTTGTGGTGAGGGATCTAGGAGAAGTTTGCATGACTACTAGTAGGTGGTGTTAAGTCATTCAAACAGAAAGATAACATAAACAAAACATCAATAAGAAGGTAATATATCACACATTAAGAAATTCTTTCACATTATAATATTATAATAAGTTTGATCTATTATATAAAAATAACCTTAAATCCTTTTGAAAGCGTAAATAGATCGCAATTCTTTTATGGTCGTGGGAAGCTTGTTATATATACTAATATGTCCTTTTCAATTCTTTAAGTTTTCGATTGCTAAATATTCTTAACTTTGTCATTTTCATTTAAAAATCTTACTACATAACCGAAGAATGATATTTCACTCTTTTAAGGTATATTGAGAGATGATTCTAGCTGAGAATAGCCTAACGGCGGAGACTAGTTTTCTAGGGTAAGGTAACAATAGAAACAATAAGGATATAAAAAAGTTTCCAACATATTTTCAGATTTATAAAAGTAAAAATTCTAATTACATAAACTCTACCAGGAAACTTTCATTTTGAAGATATTTTTCTTTGTTAGGAAAAAAATTGAAATACTGAATTTTACTTTTAAACAAGTAAAACTTCTATGAAAATTATCACTACCTTAGAAATTTTACTTGTGAGTATTCCAGACTACATGAAGAAAACTTGGAAAAGTTACCCATGTTTCGAATATTCATTATGAATATTGCAGACTATATGAGAAGATCTTCGAAAAATTACCTATAGTTAGAAGTATTACTCTTAAAAGTAAAATTTTACGCTTTTAAGGACAAATTTAAGGTCTCAAATTCGTACACGAATTTTACCAACATTTTTGTCATTTATACCTCTCTATTTGTACGTTTTCTCTTTTTAGACTCAGCAATGCACAATTAGAAGAAAATGTGCATAGTATGCAAACCATATTGTACCTGTCTAACTGATTTACGCTCTTTATGAATATATAATTATCTTGTTGAAAATTAATCGCATGTGATTGAGGTATATAGATTAAATCCATCTTGTGACTGATATATTTATTTTTAGAAATTTTAATTCTTCCGCAAGCGTTACATATTCTTTACTGTAAAACGAACTACAAAACTAGAAAATTGCGCCAATTATATTCTTTTTTTGTATAAGAAATGTTAGCGAGCAGGTCGCTAATCGTGCGTTAACAACATTAGGTATAAAAAGCGAGCAGGTGGGCGAAAACATCCGAAGTAATTAATCCGAGCGAATCTAGAAATCGATGCGAATTCCATCATGGTGAAACTCGATAAATTTCATAGGGAACGGAACGATCGCCTCGTTTATGGACGACGCGACGGTGTGGGTCGCAAGTTAAATTGGTGCCGTGGTGGTTCGTGCTCTCGCAACAGTGCGAGGTTGATGGGCCCGTCGCTGTCGTAATTACACAAGTTCGCAATCGATTTTATTAATTTCCAACACAATCATCGTCCGTTTTTACGTTTACTATTATGGCGAATGCAGATGTTGCGCTCTGAAATAGATGCAGTTCTCCTACACTTGCGTTGTCGTTTCTGGAAATAAAACTGGAAGGAAACTACCTCATACCCGGTTGCATTGTGTCCTTGCGCAGTTGGAAACCAATTTTGGTCGTTACTGTTTGATTGCTTAACTGGTCCCAGAACTCCTTTTACGTTTATCGATAAATTCGTGTTTTATTATAGAAAATTCCTCATATATATTCATGATCATTCGCATCATTAATTTTAAAAGGATTTATTATAATGGTCTTTCTTGGAGGATACATGTATTTTCAAAATTTGTTTAGCTACATTTGAATACCTCAAACAAGCTGGTGTAGAGTGTAGAGTATCTAGTTAGAAATTTTCGACTTTAAGAAAAACTTTCACCTTAAAAATATTCTATATCCAATACTTACTTCTTTTTTAAAATATCTTCAGGTTTCTCGCACTTTCGGTTAATTGGAAGTTGCCATGAACTTTCTTATTTTAAATGAAACATCTACATATTATTACATTTTCGAAGCTGCATAAAATTACAACTAGAGTTTCTTGTATCTATTTTCAACTGTTTCCAACATATAAGGATTTTTGTGAAAAAATTGACATTTACATTGTTCTAGGTAGACTTTGTGGTTATACACAAGTGTAAATTAGACCCATGGTGACCAGGTGAGAGCGGCCAAAACGTTAAGTGGCGTACAAAGACTGGCGTGTCTGTATTGTCACGGGTGTGGACAGATCAGCCCCGCACCACTACAATAGAAATAATTCTAAACCTGCCACCTACATATTTACATACAAGTAACTGCCAGAAATTCCAGCACACAGACTTATGCATAGTCAAGCGCAGCTAAGTAAATCGCACGACGCTGACTATCAAGAACTATTAGATGAGCTTAAGGAGACACACCTTTTGGGGATGCCATCTGATGCCATGGTTCAAAAATTTAACCTAAATAGGAAATATCAAGTTATAATACCAGATAAGAAAGACTGGGAGATAGGCACTCCAGTAAGAGTGGATTCAAACTGGTATGAAGACGGCTCTAAAGCGGATTATGTCGTCGGAACTGGAATATATGGAGGCTGAGGTTGCTGCGATTTATCATTGTCTCAGAGAAATAGAAAGATGCACCAAGTCAGGTAAAAGCGTTGCTATCTTCTCTGATAGTTGCGCACGCTTAAAGCGATTAGTTCCGTAAGTGTGGACTGTAAGCTGATTTTGGGATTGTGTACGCGCCCGAAATGAGGGAATTAACTTTGACCTGGATTCCTAGCTACTCGGGCGTAAGGGGAAATGAGGCAGCAGACGAGCTGACCAGGCGAGGTTCGTCAAGGTCATTCGTTGAAGCTGATCCTTCTTTTGGCACTACCAAATCGCAAATTCAAAAATCCGTTAATGAATGGATACATAATCAATCCAGGGAGTGGTGGCAAAAATCACTAGCGCAGAGACTGCCAAAAGAGTGTCTAAAGGAGTAGAGGCCTAAATTATTATGGATCTACTGAGTAAAGATAGGAAGACTGTCAAAATGATAGTAGGTCTACTGACTGGTCATTGTACACTAAATAGGCATATTTACAACATAGGTCTGGTAGGTGATGCTACTTACAGATTCTGCCAAGAAGGGGAAAAAACACCAGTTTGTATGCTGTGCCAATGTGACGACCTGGCGAGGACAAGGTTCTACACAAAGATGCAAGGCTTATTTAAGAGGGCAAAATTACAGACCATCTTCTGGGAAAAATGGGATCACAATAGATCTGAAAAGGTCTCGGTAAAACAGGTTCGTAGGCCACGGCACTCCTAATCTAATATAATCTTGTAGGTAATCAATTACTGTTTACTTGCTTTAACTACTAACATTGTTTTACCAAACGTATCTAGTGAAAAGTTCCTGTTGTGTTGTAGAAGGTGTGTGATATATCATAGAAACCTATTTTTTTCAAATAGAGGACCTAGTGTATTTTTATATTGTTTCGTGGTAGAATTAGATTTTACACCAATTTTTGTTTTCTTTTAAATTACACATTTTGTTTATTAATTCCTTCAAACGGGTGAATCATTTTTATCTGATACTCTATGACTTTGACATTACAATAAATTATTACTGACAATAAATATTATTGTCACAATCGATGGCTTCTGCAGGTTTAATAGTCAAAAATATACTGCATAAGACAAACGTCTTGCATCAGATTTAGAGAGACTATAAGAGAAAGGTATAAGACTGTGGTAGCGTAATGCAACAAATACGTGTGGGCTAAACGGCAGTGCAGCCTTTTGACAAGAAAATAGCAAAAAACGAGTAATGCCTCAGAATAGGCGGCTCACATTTAGAAATACATATTTACCTCGTTTGAATGCTTTTTCGTGAGTATGTATTCTGAAATAATTTTAACATTATTATTTTCATCCTAATAATATATTTTATGAGTTTATATTTCATTAAATATATAAACTAAGTAGATAATTTTTTGTTAGATTTAGTTCAAGATGTAATACAACTTGTAATGAAAAAAAAAATGTAAATGTGCCGTGCCTAATTTATTCATTTGTAGGTCCTAACAAATACTTAATTTTCTTTTGTAATTGATATTATCTTGTAATTACTAAAGATGAGCTCAGACAGACATATTATCTGTTAAATACTATTATTAGCTGCTATGAAAAATAACACACGAGGTCTTAGGAAGTAAGTTGCGGATATTATTTTTATAATTATTAAAGAAAAAGGTGATAGGTGGATAGATGAAAACTTGATACTTTCATTTTGTAATTAATTTTACAGTTTACTACTGAAAATTCTAGAATAATTAAACTAATTTATAATCCAAAACGTTTCGACCTGACGAAGTCAGTATGAGTAATGAAATACTAATATTACAATAATAATGTGATTATAAGTAACGGAAAGACGACTTCATTAAAGTCGCAACGTCTTGTGATATCAGTTAGTTTTAATAATTTCAAGCCAAAAATTACACTAAATTATTAGTGAATTAGTAAAAGAAATTTTTAAAGCTGAATTAAGTCTGTTTGTTAAGTCTTTGTTAAGTCTGAAAACTTCTAAGTAATCAGCTCTGTGGAAGATCCTGGTATACAGTGCATCTTAGTTTTCATGACTTCCATATCGTACAGACCTAAAATAGAAATGACAGATTTTTTTAATTAGTCTGGGGTTTTTGCATACATATGTTTGCATATTAGCAAATCAAAAGAACCGATGTACTTTACTGGTAACGGATCAAAGAGTATTTGACAACCAAAAATTATAAAGGAAAAAATGGCTTTTCTAGAGTCAACTTATGTCAGTTAACTTAACTGTGAAAAAATAATAGTATTTTCAAATTAAATATAGAATTTTAAATAGCTTTAAAATATAAGAATTTATTATTTTGTTGTGTGAACACTTTGAACAGTGTTCATTCTGTATAAATGGTTTTTAGTGATACTAAACAATATTATTATATTCCTTAACAACAACAAAAATTACTTAATGCGCCTTTCTAAAATAATGATTCTTTTTTAATCATAGTGACAACCCCCACTGGAAAGACACCAATTTTCTTGTTACATTTAATCACCTAACCTAATGGATAGATAACCAACGAAAGTTTCAATAAAAGTGAGACACACCGTATATTAAACTGTATATAAAACTTATTATAACTTGCATTGTACATCCACGATTAAAAGTATTTGACGCATTAATATATTAAAGAATTTTAATTCTTTGTTGACTACTGTCTGTTTCTATTATCGCTGTAATATTTATTTTAAGACTTTGAAAGCTCATACTTCAGAACCTTGAAAATGAATAAAAATTTAGTACATCAACAAAAGGTACCTGTAGAAACTATTGTAGAATCATATAAAGGATTACATAAACATTTAAAATATATTATACATTAAAAATATATAATATACAGGCTGAGTTTTTTATCTTGAGACACCGGAATATCTCTAAAACACTGCATCAAATCAAAAAAAGATCTTAATAAGATTTGTTATAATGTAGGGGGCTCACTGAATGGTGCCGAACTCGATAAAAAAATTACTTAATGTGCCTTTCTGAAATAATGATTCTTTTTTAATTACACACGCCACAAACCCGTCACAAACGCCACTGCAAAAACACCCATTTTCTTTTTACATTTAATCACCTGATGGATAGATAACCAACCAAAGTTTCATTAAAAGAGACACACTGTATATAAATTTATTACAACTTGCATTGTACATCCACGATTAAAGGTATTTGACGCATTAATATATTAAAGAATTTTAATTCTTTGTTGATTTATTTTAAGACGTTGAAAGCTCATACCTCAGAATCTTGAAAATGAATAAAAATTTAGTACATCAACAAAAGGTACCTATAAAAGATATTGTAAAATCATATAAAGGATTACATAAACATTTAAAATATAGTATATATTAAAAATATATAATATATAATTCTACGACAGAGTCAATTTCACAATATAAGTTTGTGGTAAGTCATGGATGATACATACGCCTGAATTTTTCCTATAATCTAGATTCTAAATTGTATCAGACAATCTATGCAGGTTGGTGGTTCATAGCTGACGACTAAAAATATGCACAGCCGTTTATTTATTTAAGAACTAAAAGATCTGATTGGGCAATATGTTTTATAACGCCCACTCTTCTGCAGACACTAGCATTTTAATAACGTTAGTTTATTTGGAATGTCCATTTCGGTAGCCAGAGCAATTGAATCCGGGCAATTAAGCGTCCGACAGCAGTGAACGATACCTATTCGAACAATTCGCTCGTAGGTTTTATGGCACAATAAATTAAGCGATGAGTTCCGCCGTAGCGACGGCGGCAGATATGTGATCAATGGCCAACAGCCGCAGCGAACGGCGAGCCTCCCTTCATTTGACCGTCATGTTCCTTGGTATAAACGTTTCAACGTGCTCTCTGGCCAGTTGACCGGAGCTCGGCTATACCGGCTACTGTTGCGAATGCAGCGGTAAAAAAAATGCCACTTCATTTGCATCCGTTTAATATATCTGATCGCTTCATTACGCCCCGCAATAAATCGACGCCAGATAACGCGGCGTGCGTGCAGCGCTCTGTACCGTCGGACGGTCGAATGATGAGCCCATTTGCAGTGAAGAGAAGCTGTAACAGTACCACTCTCTAAATTACTAGCCGCCTATAAATTTAACGAAAGGTAGCGTTTCTATTTCGCCACACTCGATGACTGATTGCGACATTTGTTTAATTTGGAGGCTAGGTGAGAACACTATGCCTCCTAATTTAGTTTAAATTTATATGGAGCACCGACGAAACGATATTGTGTTTTCTTTTAACCAAGAATAAAAAAATATCAGTAAACAAAACAGTGTTAAAAATATTTTACTAGTCGCTTTCCTTATAGTTAAGTTTCCAATAACTCCAGTGTTGCATAAGTTTTAATTTTAATTCCATCAAGGAGATAAATGCTGGATTTCATTTTTACCTTTTATTATATACAAAAGTTTATGGAGTTTTTTCAATTCGCAATTTCTCCACAACATTTTGCTTTTAAACTTTCTAGGCTTTTGGGATCCGATTATTACCTACGTTAATCTAATGCTTTCATACAGATTCTTTCAAAATGAATTATATCTAGGTGGTCATGAATTTCTCCTAGAAATTATGATATTCCGCTTTTTCTAAATGGGGGCATAGATTAAATAGTATACAGTTTATCTACCTGTCACTGTCAAAATTTATCTTCGAGCGATCTGTTGATGAAATTAATAACAAATACAATTGGATACAAATGGATTTACACCTACATGTTGCATTTACCCCATTTGTTTTCAGCATATTGCAATGGTGCGTTCTTACAAGAGAAAGTTACCAAATCAACAAAAGTATTCAGACGAAGACCTGAAGGTGGCCATAAGAGAGGTAAATAAAGGTCGCATGACAATTTATAGGGCGGTACGAACGTACGGTATACTTATAGCACCATTTATTGTCACATCAAAGGCACTCGTGGTGAAATAGCTAAAAGAAAAGATCGTGTAACTGCTTTATCAAAGGAGGATGAAGCAAATATTGTACAAGGATTAGCAATTCTAGAAAAGTGGGGTTTTGCTCTAACTAGAAAAGAATTATTAGAACTTGTAGGAAAATACGTTAACGCAAATAAGTTCAAACCCTTTCAAAATGGCGTCCCTGGTGCCGATTGGTTTATCCCATTTAAGCGACGAAATAAGCTAAGCATAAAAATTCCTCAGAATGTTGAATATTCCCGAAAAAGGCTACTATCCTTTTATAATCTATAAATATTTTGATTAATTAAAATCAGTTTTGCATCAACTGGATCTCCATAATAAACCAGACCAAATATGGGAACCTGGATGAGACTTCAATGTCCATAGACCTTCAAAAGCCAAAGTAGTTGGCATTAAAGGGAAGGTTCGTACTCGCACAATAAGTACTCCTGGTAGAGAGAATACAACAGTACTACTGTCAGCAAGTGCATCAGGCATAAAAGTACCTCCTTTGATCATCTTTAAGGATAAAAATATATGAGATCAACGGATGGCACCCCAAGGTACCGGCTTTCCAGGAACCCAATATGTAGCTACCAAAAAAGGTTGGATGAAAAGTGAAGTTTTTCGACAATACTTTACAAAAAAATTAGTTCTAGTCTTGGGTGAAAATAGACCTCAACTTGTTATTCATGATGGACATGCAACATATATTGACGTAGATGTAACTACAAAGGCAATTGACTAAAACTCCGGAGGGGTCATTAAAATTAGTAATTCAGCGAAACCAAACATTAGCTATTCATTTGAAAATATGTTACTTGCAGCAGTCCAACAACAGCAGCTTCCAGCAAAAATGACGAGACGTAAAGTAATCTTAGGAGCAGAGATTATTGCAAGTGAAGAAGTTTTAGCAGAACTAGAAAAAAAAGAAAAATTTACAGAACACAAAACCAAAACACAGAAAAATGCGAAAATCCAAAGTTAAATATGAATCCAGTAGTTCAGATAGTGCTGATGAGTCACCTAGTTATCAAGAATCAGACAATGATGGAAGAATTTTGGCAACAATCTGAAGCAGAAAAAATGTTGATAATTTACCATTGATATAGGAAAATGGATAATCGTAGAATATCGTACTAAAAATTACAGTTACTAAACACTTTGTTGGAAAGGTATTGGAAAAAAGTGACTAACGATTGGATAATGAAATTTACAAGAAATAACAAAAATATATTTTTCTGGCCTGATGCAGATACAGTTCCCGAAGAAGAAGTTGTTAAAGTATTGCCAGACCCTAATTTGAGTTTCACCGGTTTTTCTCTTTAATTTCTTATCTTGTTAATTATTTAGTTAGTTATTTATAGGCTAATGTTCAAACAAAAATAGTAATAAACGTTATCGTCTCTTACTCTTTTTAATTTTTTTAGCCTGAAAGTACACAACCTAAAGAAAGGAACCTACATATAACTGTTACAGTTAATGTGTTGGGTATTGGAAAGGCCTATACCGAAAAGTTCTTTTTTGTTACAAACATCCTGATTTTCTTTCAATCCGAAATTAAAAAGCATGATTATTTTGTAATTGTTTCCATTTACTCCACATACTAAACATACTACGACTGTGTATAAAGTAAGGTATATGTATTACATTTACCCCAAATCTTGGGGCAAATGCAACATATTGCAGACATTTACTAAAAAGAATTGAGAAAATGTCTCTACTGTTATTACAAGCTTCAAATTGATGTAACACGGAATTTATATTTACTGTAACATATGGACGCAGGAAAAAAAACTGAAACTTTTCTCTTATTTTTTTTGCCTCCAAAAAGTTATAATATGCCAAAACTATGTTGCATTTACCTCAACTTCCTTGCATTTATTTGTATTTGTATTCATCAGCTCATTTAAGTTATTAATTCTTGTCTTATATACTTAATTTTTTTAGCAATCCGAAAATATAAAAATCTAACGGAGTAAGATGTGGCGATCGCGCTGACCAAACACCTCTGTTTATAACTCGATTAAGGAAAAGTATTATTCTAATAGGGCTAAATTTTCGCGAATTGAATGTGCAGTAGCTCCATCTTGCTGGAAGGACCCCTCATTGAATCCGTCCTGTTGCAATTGATTTAAAAATTGTATTAATAACTGTTCTCGATATTGTTGAGTATTAATGTTATTGTGAAAAAATATTGGTTCCACTATTCTACGACGAGATACATCTAACTATATTCTAACTTTAATAGTATGCAAAGGAACTTTAATGCGACTGTTTGGATTATTTATAGACCATGTTCTGCAATTTTGTTTATTTACAAACCCGCTTAAATGAAACCATGCTTCATCAGTAAAAAAACTTCAAGATCAAGAATTTCGTTATTATTTATATTTTCTTCAAAGAAATTGCAATAATTTACCCTACCAGCGTGATCTCTAGGTAAGATATGATGAATAACTGATGGTACTTTGTATGGATACAAATGATGCTTCTAAATTCTATGAACGGTACTAGAAGGTACATTCGTTTGAAGCGATAAACTGCGACTAACAAATCTTGTAGTGCGAAGCTTCTCCAATACTAAACGAATATGATGTTGTAAAGCCGTATTATCCACAACTCAAGAACTATAGAAATTTAGTAAATGAAAGTTTACAAAACATATTTTATTCGAAACCATTCACTACTTACACTAGGAAATTTAAATGTATTGGATTTCAAACTGTGTATTTACAATCTATCCATCTTTTTAGAAACAATTTGGAATACAAGATATTGGTAATATGAAGGTTTTCCTGCGGTTTTCCCCACCTTTGAACTAGAAAATTTCCAGCTTCGGTAATCTCAATTTTCATTTAACTTGCTTGTTGCAATCTAGTCACTGCTTTCATTAATTTGTTTAATAAAAAAACACCGAACTGGGACCAAATAATTCAGAAGGAATCCTACAGCTTCATAAGCGAGAAGTAGCAAATAAGTATTTTTTTTTAATTCAAGTGTTCGAAACTTAAAATTAATAAAAAAAAACATGGCCGGGAAATACTGATATTACTATTTATGATATGCGCAAATAATTTTACCCGACATCATATTTTCACATTATTGAAGTCGCGAATTGATCAGTGGAGTCCATTCGAAATCCAATTAGATGCCAATCTCGTTTAATTAACCGGGTTACGGTTATATAATAAACAGTTCCGAAACCATCAATCATAGAAGAAGAGGAATGATACGGTGATCTCTTAATGAGAGCCGTAAGACAAGTAATCACGATACAGGACAAGAAAATTAAACATTGTGTTTGGTTAACCAACAACAACGAGACAACCGAAATTGCATAGAATCAAGAGCATGATCCAATTACGAATTTTACCTTTGCAAGAATCACGAGTGCATAACTGTCGGACTGGCGAAAGGTGATTAAGTTTGTGCTTTAACGACGGTAAAGAAAATTCTTACGGTTTCGTAGTTTTCGCAGAAGTTGTTGAGAACAGTGTAAATTCAATACACTTTCGCGAACAGCAATCTAAATACAATTTTCATGATTTCGTGTACTAAAAATAGAGGTACAACTGCGACATGATGAAAGTTGTTGATTTGAGCCTAAAATTGATTGTATCTTTTTATTAGAATTATTATGGGCAAAGAATTGCAAAGACTGCAGAAACTTGGTGTAGGAAACAAAAACGTAAAGAAAAGACGCACTTTGGGTGAAATGTTTTTATTTTAACTTTATTAAGATTTTCTTTTATTACCACAATAACACGTAGTCAGTTTAAATAAAATTATAACAAAAGAAAGATTTTTTTGAAAGATAGCTTGACGTAACAAGGAGAAACGAAGCTTGAAAAGTAAAAATTTCGTCATTGTTGTTCAAGTTGAGATTTGGAGTAGTATTAATGTATAGCAGCTTCTTGTAATCTCTGTAATCATTATTTTTCAGAAATAACGTTCACAAGAGCTACTATATATTAATACTTATTCCAGAAACAAATGACGAAATTGTGACTTTTCAAGTCTGGTTTCTCTTCTAATTCCGTTCGATTTTATTTTACCTGTACAAATATTTTTTAAAACTGTCCCCAGCACCCTTAATGGCCGATAGAACTGAGATATATAATTTCAATATACATATTATTTGTAATTTTGATTAGCCTAATCATAATGCTCACTTCCTTAATTAAACAATACTTATTGTTTAAGTAAATCTATCTTTTTTGCTAATTTAATCAGTTGTTTAATTGATGTATGTGTATGTGTATATTGCAAGGGTAATATTACACTGCGACCTAAAAGATCTATTGTGTCCCCTGTTTTTGCTCTTTTACAGCTGGCCTTCGAATCCTATTCCTTTCAGAAAGTGTAGGATATCAGAAGACCACAGGTTAGGTAAGTCTCTCTCTTCGATGTTACGTGCTCCCAGGTGCAATGCCCTTGAGTTGCACAGTGCGACGCAATTTGAGAGGGGATGGATGTCATCCTGTTTCCCAATCTGCTCCAGTCGTTTTGCTCCTCCCTTTGTTTCTTCCTTGTTAGGTACTCTCACTTTGGAAATGGAAGGCTTCTTATGGAGGTCTGCTCAATACCTGTTTATTCGCGTGTCGTCGTCCCGCTAAACGTCCTTCCTCCATGGTTGATTCCACAGTAGCTAGGAAGAAACGGTCCACCTCCACAGAGCCCCGCATGCAGAGGTAAGGCTAAATAAAATGGGGTGCGCCTGGTGTCCCAAGATTGGACTAGTAGACTGGTCTTCCCTCTAGCCACGCATCCCATCAGCCTAGTCCGCTACTTTAGGATTTAGGTTTTTGTTGAGGTTGTCTCCTCTCGGTCCGTGCAGTTAAGCCAAGACCGCCATTCCCTTCGGGGCCTGGTTTAACAGTTGGGCTTTCGTTAGCCTAAACCAACAACTGGCATCGTTGTAGAACCCTGTGCAAGCCCTTAGCCACGACACAACAGCTCTGGCAAGGGGGGAGTGGTTCACGGAAACGGTCTTCATTCACCCTGCTCCGGTTTTAAACAAAGAGAACGAACTTATAGCCGCCACTAACCATCTCGTCTTCAGCGAACCCTGACAAGATGGCCTTTTCCCTATCCATCACCTCGGGGACGCGCCTGGTATATACTCCCAACCCTCAGGTGTTTAATTGATAGGTCAACTATAATTTTGGTTAGCTTAAAAATATTTTCGTAAGAAATGAACTTGTTTTGCTAATTAGCGTTCTCTACTACACCTTTAAAGAAGCATGAATGTCTTGCCTGAACTTAATAAATAACATATTTATTGGCGAAGAAATTTAGATTTTCTATTTTGTTATTCCAAATGACTCCGAAGCACAAACTAACGGAAAAAAGATGTGAATAAAACATAGGCAATATCCATACATTTTGTAGTAAATTACTTATCATTTAACTAATACAATTTGAGCAATTTACATTTGATATCATAAATCCAAATATATATTTTTTTAACTGTCAAGTTATTTTATTTGTATAAGAGAATTAAAAAAATATTATGGTTTTTCCAAAAAAAAACAAAAAACAGTAACATCAGTCCCCTAAGTTACTAACTAATTCAGGCTGGGGTCCTATTGTGTTATATTTTTTTTTCGAAAATATCTATTCCTTTGCGGTAAAGAACACTATTCTCGCTGTATAAATGAAAGAAGCCGTTAGTACAATCAAAATAATTAATTGCAACTTTAGTCGTATATATTTTTCTAATATACAAATTTTTCTATTTATTCTTTTACTGAAAGAATACTTTTCACTAATAAGAAATACCTTGCATGAGAGTGCTGCTTTTGTGAGAAAACATTTTTTAATTTACTGGCATTTTTGAAACATGTCGCCAATTTAATATCAGGTCGATAACTTTAATTGTGGCGCGGCTGTACTTTCGTGTGTGTTCTTCCTGATCTCTCGTTTAAAATATACATTTTACCTGTAATAACTAAATTGCGTAATTCATGAGTGACGAAGCGATTTCCTTTAACGATCGTGCCACGAAATGCGTACGCGATACTCTCGTAAAAAGCTTTCCTCACCCGGATAAGCGGTAGAAAATACAGGTGTTTGTTAGGCAAACTGACGATCGAGGAAGAAAGGATAGATCATATCTCTTCGGATACCATATTTATCCCTATTTTGACATCGCAGAGCCTGCCGTTGGTACGACGACGGTGGTAATTAAGTGCTAACTTATCGACTATCGATAATACCGAAAGAACCGACGGACGTACGGCTTAATGACATGCGGATGTTATTTAATGCAGCCGCAATCTAGATAAATACCCCAGCACTTAAATACTTAGTATACAGTCGCAGATACGAAGCGCCCATAAATAATATTTACCTGAAAAGGTAATATGTTGAAAATGGACTTTAATGTAATATACATTACGCGCTCTTGCGCTTATAATAAATTATGTATGGTGTTGGAAGAATTGAGGATCGGATTTCCTCGTTCAGCGAGAACGGGAGTCGCAAAAATGGATTCTATTCGCATTGAATTATCACGACTTACAAAGGTAACGTGTTCAAATTAACACAATGCAAGTCAGCTCCTATTACCTATCGATCCTATGTTACTACTTTGATTCCATTTAACAATGCTCTTTCATAATGGCTTTTGAAACTCTCGGCCTTTACGTATTAATAGGATAAATTTCTCTAAATATACACACTACTCCACACTTTTGTTGCGTTAGCAGTCCTCCATACAGATATTATTATTCACCTTTGTATACATATACTTGTAACTGCGTGAATGCAACCAGTGTAATTCCTGGATAATTTTCCAGGATATATTGAGAAAATGTAGGCATTTGAAAAGCAGAAGAATTCGATAGAAAATTGAAGAATATTCGGGAATCACGTGAAATGAAGGTGGGTTCCATTTTACAAGCTATAAGGGAACGATCCCAACAATTATAGGCCGATATCAGTATTTCTTTGAAACATGTAATATTTTTAGTGAAATAGCCGTTCAACTACGACATCATTGGTGTAAATTGTTAGGCAAAATAGCAGAAAGCAGGGTGATAAAAGGTATAATAGAGGCTGTCTCTATACCACCTAACTTGCGTTTGATTGCACGGAGCATGACATCTATCAGAAAAAAACTGGATACTGTATAGTATAGAAAAAGCTTCTAAATCTCTGATATGGTGTTTAATTTTTATTGCTATTGGTGTTTTATGATTTGGAATTTCTCTCATGCATTATTTTCAGAGTTATATTGCACTATTTACAAAAATAGAAGATTAGATTACCTTGTTATTACAAGAGAATACATTTCATTTCAAATGTAAGCAACAAAGGAAATTAGGAAAGAGTTAATTGAAGAAAGTAAACAAAAGAGCATTGACAAATTTTGAAAGAAACACAAACATTCGTCGTTAACTAAAACCGTAATTCTGATCGATGTAAACAAGAAGCAATAAAACCACCTATCAAAGAGAAGAATGCTATGGTAACTAAAAGAGGAAGATCCAAAAATGGAATAAAACTATTCCATGAGCGTACAGAAGAGGGAAGTACACAAACTAAGAAGTAGACTAGGAATTATTATATTGGAATTTTTTTGGGCGAAATAGATGAAAAAAATGCGAAAAACAAAGTAGTAGCGACACGTGATAACTGCTGAAAATGCCTTACGGTATCTCTTGAATCTAATAAAGAAATATCATGAAGACGAGCCAAGTCTGCTAAATAGAAATGATATTACAAATAAGTAAAGTAGTATATGTTGAAAGTTATAAAAATATGCCAAAAATTTGAATTAACTCTAACAGATTCAAAGTTTGCCCTTTTGAATTTTTTATGGCAAAACGCGAAGAATTTGCACAAGTTTTTCATTAATTTAGAAAAAAGTTTTTGGCACAATAAACAGAAGTTACATGTAAAACATTCTAGAAAGTACAGAAGTAAGTCAAAAAAAGTCAAATAGTCAGCTATCATTCTCCCAATCATTTTGCTATTACCTCTTTTTTTGACGAACGAATATGTGATGAACCTATTATTGATTCCTGGACTAAAACCTCATGGCGTTTCTTTCAATTGCAGACATGATGGAATGGTTTATAGTAGTTAGGCCTTCTCAAGTCTGCCACGTTCCTTTTTATCCTGTAGGTCTTCCGCACTTTTGTCTTTGTTTATTAGACTTATCATTCATAAGGAGTCTCCTTCTTCCTTCCTTGGGTTCTTTATGTCTAGTAATAGATTCTAGTGCAGCGAAAATAAACCGGTTTTATGTTTAACTGGTTTTAGATGTGACGATTAATCGCCTTCAAATCGGTTTTTAAAAACGGGTTTTGAAAACCGATTAACCGGTTTTAATGGAACCAGATTTAGGAAAACTTGGTTAGCCGGTTTTTGATATCTGGGGGTTTCCGTAGCAGTAGTAGATACCTTTACTAACTACACTATATATACTGATACAGAGAATTGGCTGGCGTTCTTTTTTATGATAGCAAAATCTGAATCTAATAACCTTTGCTAGAGATGAATACGTGTATTTGTTTAGCCTGGTCGTTAGCGGGCCTCTTTTGCTTAGAGAGATCTTAATGAATTCAGATCTGTGTTCGTTTAGCAACCATGTTGTCTCCTTCCTCTGCCTTATCCTCACTGTTTTTAAGAGTTATTATGCAATCCATGCTTTATGCTTATGCATACACTTTCTTGTGTGTGTTTTGGCTTTGGTGTAAGATGGACTTGCTGCATAATTCCTCTTTACGCTAGCAATCCAAAACCATTTTCCTAATAATAAAAATAAAACGGAATTCGTTGTGTTTCATAATTATCAGAGGGTTGCTCCATCACTGAATCTTCGGGTGGATGATGATCTAATCGCACAAGCGGATAAAAGTAAATTCCTGGGATTAGTACTTGATAGAATTTAAATTGGAGAGGTCATTGTGAACAACTAATTGCTAAATTAAACTCTTTGGCATATCTTTTCCTTAACATGAGATACGTACTAACATCAGAACAACTTGTGACGATTTATTGCGCTTTGGTTGAATCTAGATTGCGTTACGGGTTATATTTCTGGGGCGACTCAACATTAGTGGAAATGTTTTCATTGCGCAGAAGCGCATTTTAAGAATATCGCAGGAGTGGTACAACGCATTCGTGTTAGGAATATATTTAAAGAATAAATATTAACAATTACAAGTTTTTATTGTATATTGGAAATTGTGTATGTTTTTTAAAATCATGGAAAAATTGTTAAAATGTGACCATTACCATTACAAGATCAAATCTATGAGGATTTTCGCATTCCTTTTGCTAGATTAAATGTAACCAAGAAGTCACCAGAATGTATAGGTTTAAAACGCTTTCAACGCTTTACCTGTCCGGATTAAGGAATGGGAAAATATCAAAAAATTTAAAGACATCTGTAAAGGATATGTCTTATCATAAAGGTGCTTTTTTTATACTTTGGACGAATATGTGTAGATATATAATATTCTTATTTTTTAGTTTTAATTTTGTTATTTTTATAATTAACATATGACGAACATACATGTTCTCATGTCTTATGGTGTCAATAAATTATTATTATTATTATTATTATTATTATTATTATTATTACTGGTGATGATAGTTCAATCATTGTTTTATGGTGTATGGAAGAATGTAACTACTTGTATATCTGACAATTTATAAAAATAGATAGATTTTTTTTCCGGTTAGATAGAGCTTTATTGTATATGCCAGTATTAAAACTGAAAACACATTGCCAATTTACATCCTAGGTTAGCTACAATTCAAAAAATAATTACATATTAAAACAAGACACTGAATCAATGAATTCCTAAACGGAGTAAATGCAGTGCTCAAGCACCAATGATCTTAAGTGAGCGCTTAAATTGCTTTATGTCAGGTGTTGATGAGCAGGTTGAATAATCTAATCCCCATGGAGGTAGGGGCACGCGTAGTCATCTCCAACCGATTAAAAGGTTCTCTATACTTGTTCTTTGGCCTAGTATTAAAGCCTGTGTATTTTATACCAAATTGTTTCCGTGTAGCTACATTCTTTGAGACTTCTAAAAAAAAATCTCGCAAATGCCTTCCTTCCTTGTTTTATACATTTAGCCTGCAATTCAGAGTGAAAACAAAGAATACAACGCAGAAAATATTTACTAGTGAATGCCTAAAATAATCCGAATCCTTGACTAAATTACCTGACCATTATATTAATTAAGTGACCGCAGTTACTTATTTAAATGAAACGCAAATCTTTATACCTGCTGTCACTTCGTGTTAGCGATTGGAAAGCGCCGTCACCTTTTCGCCGACCGTTTTTATTAAATCGTATATAATGAACCGGTTAAAAGGTGTCAGACTGTAACTGCACGGTATCCGAGCGTCTTCTAGCCGAGTCACATTCTCATATTAAACGGGTAGGTTTCTCGGGGACAACTTCGTGAGAAGACCGTGTTCTCGGCAGATTGGCTTATCTTGTTTCTGCTGTGTTATTGCGACCAGCTTACTTATGCGATGTTCTTTGTACTCTTTACGGCGGACACGTTTACACTAATACCTGGAGATGAGGGGAAAAAATAAGGAGCAAAAGGTACCGCTACGGTTCAGTCATTTCGAGATAATTTTCGTGAAAGACCACAACTAACTGGTTTACATTAGACTTGCGGAATAGAAACAAACTATCCGTCAGCGTGTATTTATTTATTTTGTTTCATGTTTCGTCTGTCTAACGTCCATTTTAAGTTTGATCTATAATCGATAACGATTCGAGATATACTCTTAAGAAGCAGTGTATATTTTTTAATTGTCTTATTCTTTTATAACAAACCGTTTGTTACTGATATAATCAAGTGCCTCATTGTTATGTCTTGCGAGCTTGGTTTCGACTGAAACACGTGTATACATAATATGATGTGTATAGTAAACCTGATTGTCAAACTTGTACTTGTTACATCTGTATACTGTTGAACTGAAGTTCCCTGTGGATTCGTGTGTAGGTGCTGCAGGTGCAATTTACTAAACTAGCTATTATGAAATCAGAATAGTTTAACTACACGAGGTGAAGTCATTATAATTTATTTTCTATCTGTTTTTGTAGGCGATTAAACATTGCTTCGATATTAGTAACACTTTGGAATACCTACTACTGGTTACCATTAACTGATTTCGATCTTTTAAAGTAAATGCTTAATTTACATATCCTAAAAAAGAAACATCATTTAATTAGTACACCTGTTGAAAAAACTGTCATATTTTTAGGCAATAGTCAATTAACCTCAATTAAATTTAACTTTAGATCTAAGGAAAGTTTTGGCTATTTTGCAAGGGCTCTTTCACTGTAAATGTATCTTCTGGGTAAGGACTTTGAAAACTTTAATTACAGGTAGGGATAATTTTTTGAATCGACGTTCTAGACATGAAAAGGGTGTCCAGTCTCTCGCCCACAGCTTCTAAAATTTGTAAGGGATTTTAAAATTATGGCTGCTTGTGGGGAAAAGATTCACTAAATCGCGAAGGAATATTATCGTTAAAGTGATGTGGTTCACCTTATATAGATTTTAAGTACTATTTCAATACATACACACTTATAAAGGAATCTCGCGATCTGTAAATCGTGGAGTTCTAATGAAATCTCGCCATTTGTAGAGCACAATGAGTGTTGCTTTAGGGGGTACAATTTGACTTTAAAGTCCGCCCAAAATTTCGTTTGATCCAATATAAGTTTTAAACGGTGAGAGATAGAAAAAAGTTTCAATGGAGGTCTTACAGCGTTTATCTAGCCCTTTCGGCTGACATCGTTATTTATATACAGGTTGTTTCAGAAATTTTAGAAATCAGTTATAATCACTCTGTTTGACATCGAGTACTGTATATAGACCGGATTTAAATAATTATACAGGATGTGAAAATGATGATATTTTTCATATTTCTTTATTTTAATAAGATACTATATATATTGTTATGTGGTTGCATTGCATGTTGAAAGCCAGTGTAAATTGTACCAGGTGTTAAATGCCTATATGTAATAGTTTTTGAGCTATGTGCATTTGGATGTAGAAATATATTATGCCCTGAACAGAGGACGGGCACAATAACAAAAGTATTTACTTCTATTGATTGTTGCTGATACTTTATGCATTAACACACTGTATATACAAAGTAGGGATAGATTACGACTTTAATTTTCATTCGTCACGAATAAAGCACTATCATTATTGATATTCGTGCTGTTTGTAAATATATCAAAGAAAACTAATTATGTATTGGCAATAATATCAGTTTATTGAGTTCTGCTTGTCCTCTGTCAGAGCGTAATATATTTCTACATCCAAACGCGCATAGCTCAAAAACTATCACATATAGGCATTTAACGCGTGGTACAGATTAGATTAGATTAGGATTGGGATGGCTTATTTTTCTTTCACCTGGATGGAACCTGTTGGACCTGTTTCACCGCGACCTTTTGAGATCTATTGTGATCCCCTTTTTTCCTAGAGGACGCTCTCTAATTTTCCCCTCTTAATTAGGCCTATCATGTTTAAGAGCGGGGGCTTCTTTGTGTAGCTGTGAGGTTCTCCACGCCCAATTCTAAAAACCTCACCAGGCCTTCTGACAGTCTTCCTGTCTTTATGCAGTAGTTCTCTAGTAAATTCAGGTGTTTGTTCCTTTAGGAACTCTTTTGCTTGTCTCTGTCGGCGAAAATATATCCATTCATTGATGGATTTTTTAATTTGCGATTTGGCAGTGCCGAACGAAGGGCCAACGAATGACTTTGATAAACCTCGCCTGGCCAGCTCGTCCGCCGCCTCGTTTCCTCTCACGCCCGAGTGGCTAGGGAACCAGGCCAGGGTTAGTTTCCTTTGGGTGCCCACCTCATTTAGGGCGCTTACACAGTCCCAAATCAGCTTAGAGTCCACGCTTATGGAACTAATTGCTTTAAGTATGGACCGACTGTCAGAGAAAATAGCGACGCTTTTGCTGAAGCTTACCGAAAGAGCCTTCTTAGGCTTCTTAGCGTATACTCCAGCTTCAACGCCGTAGTCCGTTTTAGAACCGTCTGTATACCAGTTTGAGTCCGCTCTTGCTGGAGTATCTATCTCCTAGTCCTTCTTACCTGGCATTATAACCTGATATTTCCTATCTAGGTTAAATTTTTTAACCATGGCATCACATGGCATTCCTAAAAGAGGTGCTTCCTTGAGTTCATCTAACAGTTTTTTTTATAGTCACTACCGTGCGATTTACTTATCGGTACTTGGCTATGCAACAGTCTGTGTACTGTAGAGCTTGCAGCTCCTTGTATATAAATATGCATTGGTGGCACCTTTAGAGTTACTTCCATTGCGGTGGTAGGGGTCGATGTCATCGCTGCCGTGGCGCAGACACACCAGCCTCGGCCACGATACTATAGTTTCGTATGTTATCATGGATCTAATTACTCTTATGTATAACCAGAGAGTGATCTTGGAGCTAAGTCCCCAATTCCTTCCACACAGCCTCCTGCACCTACCTAGGGCGATAATGGTTTTGTTGGTTATTTTCTAGATATGTGGATTCCATATATGTCTTTGATTAAATCATACCCCCAGGTATTTCGCCTCTTTGACATATGGAATCCTTGCCTCCTATCACTAGTGGCTGTAGGCCTTCTAGCGTTCTTTTTCTTGTGAACGTGTCAACTTGTGTTTTTTTGAGCATTGACTGATAGTCGCTCTTGTTTACACCATTTGTCAACCGTATTTAAAGCAGTTTGCATGCGCTCCACCAGAACCTTTGGAAACCGCTCTCTAACGACTATTGTATAGTCGTCAGCAGACCATGCCTTGTATAAATTTACATTTGTATAATTATTTAATTCAGGTCTATATACAGTACCCAATGCCAAACAAGGGATTATAACCGATTTATGAAATTCGTTCAAATAACCATAACATACGTCGTTCTGTGCTTATTGTAACACTCTCTATATAAAATAGCTATATCAACCGAAAGGGCTACATAAACACCGCAAGACCTTCATTGAAACTTTTTTTCTACTTCTCACCGTTTAAAACTTATTTTGGATAAACGAAATTTGGGGCGGATTTCAAGGTCAAATTGTACCCCCTGAAGTTGAAGTTCCGCAGCAACAGAAAGTGTCATTTAGTAACACTCCATGGGGTCTACAAATTGGCAAAGTTTTATTAGAATCCGCGATTTACAGTTCGCGAGGTTCCCTCGTAAGCCTGATTTAATTTTGGAACTGGTGATGAGTGTTTATTAATTTTAATATAATGTTACTTCATTTTCTTAAATGGCATTATTGTCTATATGGCATAGACAAGATTTCCGCTTGAGTTAGTAGTTTTTTGTTAAATTAAAAATGTATGTAGAGTTAAATAAAAAGTTCTGTAAATCTCTGTAATCTACAGTTTCGCTTTTCTCTCAAATAAATTATATCTTTAAGCCTGGTACACCTTAAACAACATAATTTAAATTAATTTTAGTGTATCTCATAAAACAAAACACTTAAACACTTCCTTTCTAAACGTTGTTCACTGTTTCTTATTTGATTGTTCGTTACGCTCATAAATTCTAGTATACCGGAGTCAGAAATAAAAAAAAAATAAAAAGTTTTAAAGAAAATATTACTTCCGGTTTGTAAAAAGTTATAAAACAAATAAGGAAAAAGGTTATTATTAAACAATATATCCAAGGTATTATCAAAGGAACTAAAATTTTAATAGCATTACCTAACGTATTGGTGTAGTTCAACCAAAAATTACTTTCTATTTTCTTGATTGTTGATATAAATGACAGTAAATAATGTTCTTTAATGTTCGCTACACTTTGTTATCGTAATACATATACACCAACCTTCGAGAATGCAGTTATAATGACTTTAATAATATCACAATCTCAATATTAATACGGCAAAATGAAAATTTCGTGGTAAAAGAAGTAATTTACATTAGAGTGCGTGTCTCATTTAATGACTTAACGCAAATTTGTATTAGAATTTTTGACTGAGGAAAATATTAAATTATTAAATAAAAAATACGACTGTATTTTGACAGCTCGAATCAGGCTTATTTCTATGTCAAAGTGAATGCTTTTATGATGATTTTTCAACAATAATAATTAAAACAGCGATGAAAATTACGGTAAATGTGTTTTTAAACTAGCTGAAAGGAAAGTGTTTATATTTTGTATTGCAAGTAACTCTAAAGTGAGAAAAAATGCAGTGCGCGTCACTGCCTACGATAAAACGAACCTACTGTGACACTGGCTGACTGATAATGCTGTGTATATAATTGACAAGGCCAGAAAACCTGTTTCCGTTGATTAACTTGCAAACTGATATTAATTTGTGGATAATTTGATAATTAAATTGCATCTATCTTTTCTTAAAATAAAAATTTATCCTGGGTGTCGAAGTTTTTGTTATAATTTGACTTAAATTTTAAAATAATCACGCTACAGGTCAACAATTTATCTGTTGAAAAGAAGATAATTTATTTTATTGTCTGTTTAGAAGTTTATAGTTTTTCGTGAACGTGCAACACCTTGCGTATTTATTTGCGGTATCTGTCTGTACATGTCGTTTAATGATTCACTTTTACAGTTTCTACAGTAGGTTGAATTTCTTTTGAGGAGGTTCTTCAAACCGTAGCCTTACTCTAAGATTCACAAATAATGGGCAAACCCTCGATCACTTATGCAACGCTGGCATTGTGAGTAAAGGAAATGCATAGAATTGCGTGTTTAACAGCAGCAATAACTCCATACATACCATTACAACATACCATTCCCATAGCAGTAATGGCATGTTCCTAGACTTCTTAGTTTCTATTTGGTAATAATGGAAAGGGTAAGAATGGAAACGTTCAGATTAAGGAAACCTCAAGTAGCAAATGTGTAGGCTTCTGATCCAATAAAGTTGTCCATCATGTGAACGGCAATTAGATTTTGGCAAATCTATTAAATAGAATTTTCGATGTGGAAATCATAATATTGACCGAACAAGCTAAAATCAATCTTCCAAGCCTTTTGGGGCTCATCAATTGGTGCAAAACGATTATTTATATTACAAAAACGTAACATAGACAATACACACAGCATGCTTCGCTGTGTGTATTGTCTATGGTATAGTGACGGGCTCTTTTTAAATAATTGAATATTTGTTTCTGCCATGTCTATACATATGTATTTGAAATTCTAAAATGTTATAAAGCTAATGAAAAAATTTTCGTCAAAAAAAACCGGGATATGCATACACGCCATTGCCTAGACTTAGCAGTTCCCTCACATACTAATTCCAGATATAGAGTAATAATATTTTATAAAAACTTACCTCAAGCAATAAGAAAAAATTGAATCCTTGAGAGAATTTAAATTCAAATTAAACAAAATCTTCTTAAAAAAAGTTATTACACTATCCAGGAATTTGTGGAAAGTTAATTAAGGTAGCTGGTGTATGTATATTCGAATCGATATGTAAAATAGCATACCTTTTCTTGTTCTCATTTTACATTCAAATAAATTAAAACCTAAATTAGCACGTGTACAAAAAAGATTATTTCTTGAGGATCTAAGGTATACCCTCCTTATAGCTATTAGAAACCCGTACTTTTATTAAAAAATAACTGCAGCTAATGTTAGCGGAAGCTAGTATACGTAATGTACTAATACCTTAATCATTTCTTATCTCTCGTAAAGTTTACATCGTTTATGTTTGACCGAAAATACAAAGCAAATCCTAGGTTAAACTATTTAATGAATTTGCCAACCTTGATATAATTAGCATACCAAATCTTTAGGTTATTTGTTTTTTGGACAATATGACTATTAAAAAAGAACAGAAATCTAATATTTAACAAAACTATTCGACATTTATTTATACCTTTTTCAATTATGTGAAATGAACAATACACATAATATCACATAAATAGATTTTAACTTTAACTGTTGACAAATTTAATTCTAAAATTTAGTTGCTGCATCATCAATGTGCTATACACAGCTCAAAAAGACATGAATAAATGCCGAAATATTTTGTTTAATATTGGATTTTTGTATTTTTTGCTTAAATAGTAAACATGATCTCGTTTAATTTGGACGGGTCAAAATCAACGAGTCTTCAAAGTGTTCCGATCCGATTGATCCGGATCACTTAGCTGAAGGAGTTTTTCTATCTATACTTCAGTTATCTCTTTCGTTCAAGAAGCAAAGGAAACACCAGAACCTTATTCTGGAAGCAGAACCTCGGATGCAGCCTCAGGTCCTGTATAGATTAGTATGGTATACTAGGATATTGTAATTGCTGGTATGAAGAAATGACACCTAGGAAAAAAAAAACTTTTCAAACAAATATTTCAATTAATAATAAAATAAATAATATGGTTTGAGTTACTGTAGACAGTTACAGGTAGTATTAATAACAGTTGAATAATTAGTTTTCAGCCAAGTATGTCATGGATTAATCATTTGATATTATTTAAGTGCAAAGTTACTAGTTGTACTTTTATGTGTTTTAAAAAAATAATAAGGATAAGTATAACAAAAAAATAACGGTATAGAATGTCGCAGTAGACAGCCAGACGATGCCCAGGTGATGTAGGAAATCTCTGCATTTGGCAACTCCTTCAAGGCATTTTCCTTCAGAATGTTCCCTTCAGGAAGTAGAGATGATCAGTAGTGATATACCTACACATCGAAATTAAATATTAGAATTTGAATACTATATTTTTATAACAGATATTGACAGATCAAAGTTGGTTCAGTTTGTATGAACTTTTTATTTTTCTTATTTTACTTAAATTTAGTTTAATAATGGTTTTATATGTGTTTGCAATCCAAGTGCATTGATATGTAAAGAAAGAGATAGGGAAAATTGCTGGAATACGGTTCGGTAAAAATTCACGTGTATGCTAAGTTGCATAATCTGTGTATAGTAATTAATTCTAAGATTGTAAATTTGACATAGTAATAAGTATTAGAATTTGTTTAATGTATTTTTCTCATGACCTAGAGACACCTACCTTTATCTTATAATGAATGCAAGGTGATTCCAGAATTTGAATAATTATTTCTTGTAATTTAGTGTAAACATTCCATAGTTCCATTTGGTAACATGAGCATTCTCATGTAGTAAATATCTTATATTTCCCTCACTTCGGTGAAACTGGCGGACTTTCTAAGGCAGTTTGCCCCCTGTCGAAAGGCAATCGCTATCGAAATCTGTGAGACAATTTCAATTCAAAAGCATTCACTAGCCAACCTGCGTAAAACACGGACGTGTCTTGATTGATTTTGTAAAGTTTAACGGCTGTTTTGATAAAATCCAATTTATTCCAAATTCCAACCTAAAAATGATTGTTAATTGTTAAATAAAGTTTATCACATTAATGTTATCTGTAATTTAGCTACGTCTATTGGGTAATTTTCTCTAACGACGGTTTTCCTGAGATATGTTCCTGGCCTGAGCCATTCTCCGTGATTAGAAGTACGAGGTACGAGAGCCCCATTTAATTGATGCCTACCCTAATCATACCTGCCGCCCTTATGCCCGCTGAATTGATCCCTACAAAGGTATTTCGCGTCCAAATCAACCTAAAAAATAAACGTATCATTTTAATCCTAATCTAAATTTATTTATACTTATAAGCTATATATATTAATTTTGGGGTTAGGAATTTTGTATAACCGGTGAACAGTTTGCGACCACTGGAGGAAAATTTTTATAAGTTGGTAGTTCTCAATGCTATTATTTGATATTTGTTTACGGCATGAACCGAAATTTTACCATCAATGTTAAGCATTCTGTTTCACCCGTCTTTCAAGCATGGATTTACTCATATGAACGTTTCGAAATGGCGGGCATTTTGAAATTTAATTATATGCTGTGTACTGAATGTAATAAATGAACTTGCAAAATGAATATTAAAACTGAAAAATTAAATTAGCTAGCTCAACGAATAAAAATTTTAAAAGGGCGCAAAAGAACAATTAACCTCAGAGTTACCCTCGCAAATTAAAACTTGTATCTAACCACGACAAGTAACAAGTGGTGATAGAAATCTGACTTTCTTAAATACCCCAAAAATTGAAAAAGTTTAATTTAAAATAAAAGAACAGAGTTTTAAACCCAATGAGGTTAATTAACAATCATCGAATATCTTCTCGAACAAAAATAATAAATGATCTTATATCTATAGTGTGCACACACCAATATAATAACAATTATTATTATGCGAATTCCTTGAAGGACGAAATATATTCAATTAACGCGAATCAAATCATGATATCAGAATGAAATACAAAATGGCAGCAAACAATTTAAAAATACATGTACTTACGCTGACAGTCGACCAAGGAACTACGTGACAAAGTTGAACAGTCGTTTTTCAAACAACAACAGCTGCCTACAACGCAACGCACAAAACAACACGCCAACATATAAAAGAATAGGCGCTAACATACAAGGGCAAATAAAAGACATCGTAAAGAGTGAAATTAATTTTAAAAAACTAAACACTAAATTAAATAAATCAAACAATTAACTCTTTAACTTAATTTTATATAAAAATAAAATCTACATCAGTGAAAATTCTCTAGAAATATTGACAAAGGCTGAACGGAGTAAACATGACAAAATCTATGCAACTTAAAAAAAAAAAACTCGCGTAAACTGGGGGTCCGTCCACAGCAGTATTTATGTTTTCTACGATGAATTTATATTGCAAAAAGTGGAATTAGTAACTAAAGAGTAATTGTTATACAATAAACGAACTCATTTAACTTACCTGAGATTTATAATATCCTTATTTACCTTGTTTTTACACAGTTTCACATTTCGAACCTTTTCATTAAATAAAATCACTTGCACTTTGTACTTAAAAGTTGCTTTATCGTAACAAAATCGATCATAATTGATGTACAAGAATCTCTTGCGATATTATTGAAACTAAACCAAGTAAACATGCATATTGGAGTAAAGGACATTTTAACGACGTTCTACCATGGCATCTCCTCTCGTACTGAAGTATAAGAAGGGTTAACTAGCCATTCGTATTTTTTTTAATATCAGCGCGTCCTCTAGCTTGTTTCAATCGGCAATTCTTACCCTGCATGCCATCTGGCGTTTGAGATTTGAGGTACACTTATGATTAAGAAGTAATGAATATAGATGACGCTACGATATTTAAAATTTGATATTAAATAGTTTAATTAAAGTATTTAATTTTTTTTTTTCTATACCGTGCTGTATGCTACTCTGTAGCGTTACAATATTTATTTTATTTACTACAAGAGCATTTTTGTAGCTACCATTCAATAATTTCCACTAGGTAGATCAGCAGGATTTAATATATACCTCAGGAATGTATGCAGCAGTATTTCATTATCTTTTCAGGGTATAGACGTCCATCATGAAATGTGCAACGGTAATTGTCATATCAGCAACCAACATCAATAGAACAGTATCTACTCGTTCATAGTTATAGTGTTTGCGGTAACCGAGTCATCATCTACTGTACAACACAACACGCATCCGCCGTGCACAATGATGAAAGAGGACTCGTACGACGCGTGCATTACATATAGGAATATTAAATTAACAAAACCGATCGCTATTAATTTCCCTGTTTATACGTATTTGAGTCGCACAAAACTGCCGGATTTAATGGTTACCGTCAACAATGCGCCGACTCTAATATTTCAATTATCCCCGTTCCGTGTCCGCCGCTACCGTGACTCTTTTGTCTGCGATGAGTAATGATCCTACCATTTGTTTATTTATCATAATGTTACTTGCGGCGGGACGTTCTATGGCCTGCCGCGACCCGACACCGCTGCTGTTGCACTTGAACGAATACCGGCCGTATACATTACTTGTGTATTTACAATATAACTTGGCAACGTCGCCCGAACATCTACCGCCGTTCTTCACTTCAGGTAGAAAGAAAGAATGGCAACAGAAGAAGTGGATGGGGAGCAACAGGCTGCTTCGGTAACAGGACCGTACTTTTACTTTTAGAAAGGATTTACATATATTATTGCAATGGTTTGTAATCAAGGGAAGTGGTTTCTTTTTTCGTATGATTGCTTTTGTAGTAATAATTATAGTTCCTAGTATTTATTATGACAGAAAATCTTGATCTAGTGATGCAAACTCTTAGAATAAGTGAAGTTGTTTTCATTTTTATACGGTACAAGGTGACGTAGTAAGATTATCTTCAGAAAATTTTGAAGAAACCTAGTTCCAAAATAAAAAGAATAAGTACTAAACTATTTTAAATTTAAAGATATGTTTACCTATCCATATCAGCTCTGTGACAGTGCCGGTTTACTTAAGCCTGAGTGACATTCAGTAGTAGTGCCTCCTTCATACAGTGCATTTCAGGATAGAAAGTCGGTAGATAGCTTTATAATCCAATTTTCGTAAAACGCCTAGTGTCTAACATAGTGTTACACACACTCTCCAACTCTATGTTGTTATTACCTGCAGCCATTAAGGTAATATTATCAGCATATAATGTAATCAATGTATCACAAAATTGTTGGGGCAGGTCATTGATAAATACAGAAAACAGCACTGGACCTAAAATCGAACCTTGGACTACTCCTATATTAGACCTTAAGTAACAAGAATTACAACATCTTACTGTATTCTAAGTTCTGAAATTGATAGCCACATATTGCTTTCTTTCTTGTAAAAAGGACTTAATCCATTCAAAGGCATTACCTCTAATTCCATAATTGAATATCTTGTCCAATAGAATAGATTGTGGTTCACACAATCAAACGCTTTACTTAGATCTAGGGACATGCCTACAGGATAAGATCTTGCTTCCAAAGATGTAACAATAGAGTTATAAAAGCACATGAGAGCGATGGACGTCGTAGCAGCCCTAATCTTTAAGATTTGAATAGGAACGATAGGTCTTGTGACCACTAATTCAAAATATCTTATTCTCTTTTTGACATCATGTATTAAAAAGTCAAGAAAGAAGTACCCTGACCTTTAAGTTAGGCTGGTAGTACTGGCTGTACAACGTTAGGACAACGGTTAATGGTTAAAGATGATTTAATGGCAAAAGCAGCCAAGGATTAACGAAAAGACATTTCTTATTCACATGTATTCTAAGCTTTGGTTAACAAGTCTTGTTAACTTATCACCACACGTGGTTTTACATGCCTGTTGTGAGTTAAATTACTTTTTAAAACTATGTATTTTACAAGAATTAAGTGTTCGTCGCTTTCATTTTCCTTTTAGATTTGTGCTCTGATGAAGCTAAATACATGTGTAAACATCTGAATAAGGAATCGTTTTTTCATCAATCCTTGGCTGCTTTTCCCATTAAATCAACTTTAACCATTAACCTTTGTCCTGACCTTTAATATGTACCCATAAAAAAAAATTAAAACAACAAATTTTCAATAAAATTACTAAAGATATTCTATAGTCCTTAATTTCTATAAATTCTTATCAGGTAAGCTATATTTAAGATTATGGATTCAAGGGAAAGAGGAAAAAAATGCGGATTAATTAACTAATTGCGGATAAATAAAAAACTACTAGAAACTCTAAAACAAAATATTTTTTTCTTTTGACCTAACAACTTTTGGTGAAAATTCCCATCCATAAAGACGCAGTACTAATATGAATTTAAAATACGAAAATATCACATTATTTAAAACTAGTTTTGCAAGAAAATATTCTCAATTTTGGGCAAAATAAAAGAAAAATGTCATTTTCCCGTTTCAGTGATTGTTTGCTTGATTTGTCTTTCGTTTTTAGTAGATCAAAATTTCGCTTTGTTAGAATCCTCTTCATCTTGATCAAATTAATATTTTAATATTTTCTGGGTTTTTTAACTATGAAGCTATAAGCTATACTATAAGCTGTCCTCTGTTACATTCAACTATATAAATTTGTAAAACTGTTAACCTGACCTGAAGAAATGGAAAAAGATTTCCTTTGGTAATTGGTAAGATCCTTTTGTTGTTATTTCGAAATGTAATATTTTTTGTTTTATGTAAAAATTGCTCAGTGTCGGTTTGAATTGAAGAAGTAAAAGACCCAATCACTCAAGGCTTACTAGGTACACCTACGCCGCACGCTTTTAGAGGATGCTAGTTTCACATTTTATGAATTAAAGATAGAAAGGGCTATTTTGATCTTGATTCCTTTATTTTTATATATCACAATTCTTTCAGCAACGTCTCGATCTATTACCTGGTCTTCTTCAAGCTAATAAGATAACATTAGGGTGCGTTAGTAAAATTAAAGTAAATTACTTGTCAAAATAATTGTAAAATTGGCAATAAATTCGTATATTCAGGAATCAAATTTAAGCTTACTGCTACTATGATTTGGCAAGAGCTATTCGATTCGGAAAATCGGAAAACAGACCCACTCTAATTAATAAGATAAAAATTGAAAGCGTTTTTTGAGGAAAAGACATCACAATAAATCTGAAAAGGTTGCTGTGAAAATAAGCCAGCCCAATCAAAGCTAATCTAGCTGAACAAAACTTTCAATGCCATGTACTAATACTATCTTTCTCAAATTAAATTCAAATCTAAGCCATTAAATTCTTGATTATTTATGCAACTGAAAAATGATTGGGGAACAATTCTGAATTATATATTGGTAGGTACAGAGTACTTGTAGTTTCGGTTGCATAAGCAATCGAAAATTTGTAGAGCTTAGATTAGCATTTAATTTGAGAAAGATGTTACAATATCAGCAGTGCAAAGGAGATTCGCAGAAAGCAATAGGCAATATTTAATATCCATAGAGATTACAGTCGTCTGTTGCTGCAAGCTTGTTTTCTTTTACTTTGGTGTGGACTAAATCCAACTTCACCCTCAAAATCCTCCTTCGTATTATAATCATAGCAGGTTAAGCAAATTGGTGTATAATAGTGTATTACAAAACTAGTTTTATAAGCACATACTTTAAGGTGCGAAGTTAAAAAATAATTGACGGTTCCAGGAGTTTTTTAATGAAAAGTTAAGTGTTTGTTTTTTATAGTTAGCGTTTTTAATGAAAATATTTAGATAATATAAACTATGTAATTAAAAAATACAGGTATTTCACATCTATTTTCCCACATACTTACCCGAAAACTAACAAAGATAAAAAGTTGCTTCAAAATCCAATTGAAATTGGACGACATTGTAGCAAAATTGTACATTATAAGTTGTTATCAAAAAGTATCTCAGGAAAATGAAAAATGTACGCACTTATGCAGTGAGACCTTACAAGGCTGAAGTATGCTGCTTTTATAAACATATCTCTTTTTTCCGCTGTGTTTCTTTTAAATGTCAATCGAGCAAGAATAACAGAAACGTTCAAACGTCAATGATACCAATTTTGGAGACATTTTCTTCAATAATTTATATTTGCAAGTTATTGTTTGTTATACACTTTTCCGTCAAATTTCAAATTTTGCCATTTACTTATTAGCGTTTCTGTCATTATTTCTATACTCATATAGATTAGATTGATATTTAAAACAATGATAGTGGCAAAAGCCATATTTCCTGGGAGTGGCAGACTTCGATCACTTATATTCTGCACTGTAAACGTTTTTATTGAGATACCTTTTGAGAGTATTCCGAATTAACACACATAACATATATCAATGTGAAGCAAAAGGTTCGTATTAAATTTAGTAGTTACAGTAGACTTAAATTTACTCTAGAGTAAATTTAATTCTACTTATAAAGAAGTATGGAGCTTTACCATTCACATACGAACGTATTTACTTTTTTAAATTTTACTATGCAAAGCTTGCGAAAAATGAGGGGTACAATTTAAAAAAAATTAAGAGAGAAGGGGGTAATAGGCTAAATCTGTTATATTAAATAGCAAAATTACGTTGAGCTAAACCTAGAACTGCTTTTCAGTCAATAATGTTATATTGCTAGAGCAAACCATACGGGCATTTAAATCGCTTTGCAACATATATCTAGGTATCATGTTATCACAGATTTATTTTCTAATATTAATAATATGAAGAGCTAAGTATCTAGATGGAGTATAGTATAAACTAAAAAGGAACAGCGATCATCAACATAACAACACTGCCATTGCATATGTCATCAGTCGTTGTTTTAATAATCACGGCTGCCATTAGTTGTTTACCTGGTAAATGTACCAGATGTCACATGATGATCTCATAATCTTGTTCGCCGTGCTATTTATGCCAAATATGCAAGACTACTGGAGTGAAATGAAAAAAGCGCCATCTTTGCGTTCACTTTAACACATTTGATATTGTATAAGTAGAAAACTGCGAATAATGTTTAGATCAGAGCTCTTCTTCAGAAAGATGGAAACGAAATTTGGAAAAAAAACAACAATTTTCACCGACATATCTGCACAAAATAAACTGCATTTTTGATTAGGATAACTTTTATTTCTTAATTGCACTCACTTTTTCATTCTCATTTAATATCTGTCAGTGTCACATTACATTATTCTTTTAATTATGTCACTGTTTTCGAGCACAATTAAAGCGTGCTGATTTAAACTATGACGGTTTGATTGAATGGAAAAGAATGAAAACAATAATTTTTGTCTTTGAGTTAGTAATTTTAGTTCGATTACTTAATTCAGCCGCTCTAGAATTCCTGACCGACTGAATTGTATTTTTTAAAATATAAGAAAATGTCTTCTGTACGAATGCGACCCTGACTAGTTTGACGTAGGTCGATTTTTAAAGAGGGTAGGCACCTCTATGTTTAGGTATTTTGTGTACACTTTCTCCCGGCAGACAGAGTGACTGCCTGGCTGCCACTCCATCTGTTTATTCAAGATGAATCCTGGGAATGATATTTCATGCCAGTTTACCTTTAACGTAATATTATTGCTTGTGTATTGCTGTTAAAACAAACAAATCAGGTTTGATAGGAATATCGTCTAAACTTCAGTTTTGAACTAAGATTCAATTTTCATCTCCTGTTTATTTTAGGTTCTTTATTCATTTGTTGTGAATTAAACATCATAAATAGCTAGCATCCATAATGAAGCTTATAATGCGGAAGCGTGTATACACATAAATTATCCGCGATTTCAATGCAGGATGAAGCATTCATTATCTGCGTTCTATTGTTATGAGGTTTTCCTATAATTAGAACAAGCAAAGTGATTATTGGAAATTTATTAAGTACACCTCTATATGTAGCCTTTTCAAGCAGAATTTGCATTATAAACCGCTTGATTTAGTTTTAATTGGAAACTTCTTTGTTTGTAATGTATATGCCTCGTGATAAATACCTAATAAATCAGAATACAACGTAGTACAACTAGTATGTATTTAATTTAAATAAATTAAGACTTTCACTTACTCAGAGAAAGAAATATGCGGCAATTACAATTTCCTGCAAGTGTATTTTTACCGCCATGTATATAATAAGTAACAACAACACACGTGATGTAATTAAAATACATTTAAACCAATTTATGTGATTTGAAATGGAGAAAAATTATGTGACATAATTACAAATAAGATATTACATACAGCTGTTAATACAAAATTTAAAATTTTACAATAGTACTTAAATATAACATGCATATTGCATCTAACACCTTATTTTGCAATAAGAATTCCAGGAATACTTGGGAGTACTTAAACCCGCTCGAGCCTTTGAAGTATTTGCCGTGAATATATTTGCAATGTGCTTAACCCGTAATGAGCGCTTAAGCATAGTGTTTAGAAATGGAAAGCTATTTGCGTGTCTATTAGCGCAACACTGAGAATCTTGCAGTTCTTTTTCAAATATAAAGCCATAAATCAAGTAGGTGTAGAAGCATTCATTTAAGCCAGGCACAAACCTTGGTTTGAATCGGCTGTTATGTTCTGTATTTTATCCTAGACTTTCGTTTATTTTGTTACAATGTTGCTGCATAATTCCATATAGAGAATTTAAAAATGTCGGAAAGGTATGAATATTTGCAATTGAAATTGAAATGGAAGCAGAGGTTAGAACCAGGATAGTAAAGAGAAACAGATGCGTAAGAATGCTACAGAAGTTCCTGAGAAGCAAAAATACATCCAGAAAGGCCAAAGTAGGGGCATATAAAACAGCGATGAGGCAAGCTGTAATATACACTTCAGAAACCTGGATCCTAACCAAAAAACTACAAAAAATTGTTGGAAATATAGAAGCGGCGAATACTAAGCATTTGTAAGAAGAAGGGCCAGCGAGAAACTGAAGTTAATTCTTGGATAGCCCACAATTGCGCAAGTTATTAAGGCGCAGGGAATAGCCTCGCCTAGGCATATTGAACGACCACCAGAAGGCAGGCTGAGGAAACAGATTGTGATTAGGAGGAGAGATGAGAGAAAAATGAAAAGGGACAGATCGAAGAGGAGGTGGCTGCAGGAAGCTAAAGAGGTTTTGATCGAGCTGGGGTGGCGCAATGGCAAAAGGAGGTGAGAAATTAAACTGTTTGGAGGCAAATTGGAAATATAACTGAAGGCCTTCATGGCCTGTAGACCTTATGTATACAAGGTTTGCCGCGGAAGTTGATTGTTGGAAGTTTTTGGCGTTAACGAAAATTTTCAGTCTTAAAAATTTGGGTTTGCAATAGTTTGATACTTTTTTCTTTTTAAGAAAATAAAACTAAGGAATGTTAGAGCAAAGCGGTGCACAATTTAATTCTGCACCCAATAATGTAAAAAAAATTAGGGTGTTGTATTTGGAAAAAGAGAAATGGTGATGTAGAATGTAACTACAGGCTAATTTTAATATTGCCCACACTTTTAAAGGTATTAAAAATGGCACTAATAACAAGAATCGTGGACTATTTTAAGAGACATGATTTTTTCTCGCCACTTCAACATGGTAAAAGATCAGGAATGCCCGCTGTAACCGCAGCAGTCGACTATTTAGAAACCAGTTTGGTGCTACGCTACGCCGGTTAAAGTAATTTTATGTGATCTAAGCAAGGGCTGTGAAACAGTTATACACAAAAGTCTATTAGAAAAGTTATACCATTATGAAATTCCTCATGTGCAAGAATTACCTCTCAAACATCAATCGAGTAACAACAGGAGTTCTCAGAAGTCAATATTAGGCCTCATACTTCTTGTTATGTACATATATTAACGACCTACCTGCTAGCACTTCACATCTGAAAGGTTGTATTCACCCTGATGATGGGTCATTCTTGATAAAAGAATCTGAAGCGGAAGATGCAAAATGACTATAAAATTATGGCCTGACGATTACCTGAAACTGGTTATATTCTGCACTACATAGAAATATTGTTAAGCTAGATTTTTAAATATAGCAATGAACTAGAATTTAAAATGCCGAAATCACTAACGTCATTAAATAATATATTAAAATTGGCTTTGCACACAATTGGACATATAAAACTATTTCCATGAAGAGAATCTTCGTTTTACAATTCTAAAGAGGGCATTTTCGAAAATTTTCATTAACTGGTATTATGTAGTCAAGATTCTAAGACGAGATTGGGTGTTGATGTAGTATGCAGTATGTATTGTATGTGTTCCCATGCACCGCCTCCTCTTCAAACTGCATTTATATATTATATTTTCAGTCCATCGCTATATTGTGTTTTAAAATCCTAAAATTTCCACCAGAAATTTTATTTAATTTATCTTCAACACTGTTGCTTTTACCAATACTACTGTTGCCGTTACCAATACAACAATCCTAACTCTAAGTTGGGAGGAAGGGCGACTTTCTTCAGTGTCTAATTCCCAAAAATCGCCATTTCTTAAGCTTTTGGCCAAGCACTTGTTAATGCTACCCTTACTACGTGGATGCGCCCCCTTCACGCACATAATCCTCGTCTATTTTCTTCTATTTTCCATTTCACATTTTCTTTCATAATCATTTATTGCTTCATTTATTGCTTTTGTAATTTAGCCTAACTTTGAAGTCTAAACATTTTATTTACGTATTTCCCTTTATCTTTCAGTGTAAGGGATAATAGCTGAACGCCTGGTTTGCTTCTAGCAAAGTTCTTCAATTGGTTTTTATTTGCCTTCATAGTTTCTGGACGTTTCTCATCCCCTGTGCTTCTGTTCTGTCTCCTATTTTTTTTAGTTTACTTTAGTTTGACATATCCTTTCTGCAATACCATCATCCTAATCGTCTAACACCACTACACCAACTGGGTTTTTTCCCCAATACATAATCTATGGATTCGATCTTTAATTACGTGTCTTATTCTGCGTTTCGGTTCCACAGTTCAGTTCCACTTGTGCTTCGTGGATAAAGGCTGTAAGTTGAGAGTTGCTTGCCAATTAGATTTTTTAAAAGAACACACACATATTTGATTTAATAAATATGTATATCCTGTGGTACGTGAAGCTCGTTCATGCGCACCAAACGCAATTCAAGACCAATGCTGAACTTAATATCTACGACACAAGAAACAAAAACTCTGGTTACGATTCATCACACGCAAAAGCTATGTATGTATGTAAATGAAGGGTGATGTTACACACGCAAAAGCTAACGTAACTGTCAGTAGATTCGTGGGATCCAAAGCTAGACAACAAACTGCCACAACAGATACAGTGTTTGGGAGTGAAGAAGTTTGTCAGAACTGTGAGAAAAGTCTTAGCCAATCCTTTTACAGTATTAGTGAATATTTGTCATATTTCTTCTGAAGCGAAGATGTCTTCGTCATCTGCAGAATACGATTTTATAATTTCTACCACATTTATGTTTTATTTTCCACTAAACTTATTGTTTTCCATATTTATTTTAGATGATTTCCCACCAAAAATTGAAAATTACTATTTTTTTTATTATCAATTTTAAACAGTTAAAGAATATTATTTTTTTTGATGTTGTCGACGACCAGTTTTATTTTGGGGCTCAGTTTGTACGAACCGCCATTATTCTGTATTTCATTAGGAATTTTTGTTTGTTATGCAGATTTATGTATGATTAATTGTAGGAAATTTCAAATTTATCGATAAATATTTCAACCGAAATTCTAATTTCCTTTATAGAGGTAGGTTTAACCGTTGAATACCATTGAAACTCCATATAGAATAGATGTTTTGATTGAAAAAAAAACTTGTTTTAAATAGTATATAAATCCAATATATACCGGTGATTAAACTACTCATTCGTTAGCAAGCAGCTCGAAAGGTGATATCTTGACAAGTCAGTTGGTGCATCTGTAAGTGCCCCGTGCCCCCTAGTAGATAAAAGATCATTAGTCAAGTTAAAATTAGGCATCAGAGAGGTCGCTAAGATGAAATAAAACAGCCAAATTATCATAATTATTTTTATTTAGACCTGGGAAATAGAGATAAATAAAGGTAATGACAATTGAATAAAGTACCTAATATACAAAAATAAATTAGAATATTGTAACTCATATTATATTAAAATTTAAAAATTTTAATTACGGGCATTTATGCTGTGAAAACGTGCAGAGCATATACACTACCGGCCATTGAAGTTAGGACAACTAGTAAATTACTGCTTACTAAATAAAAACGACAGGAATTCGAAAGAAAATAAAAATGTGTTCGTAGAAACAAAAATATAAACAAATAATAAGAAATAAAACAAAACATTCTCATTAAAATATTATACTTTCTTCTTGTCGAAGAATCCTTTAACTTTCATTACGACTCGGACCACGCTTGGCAGGCGCTCTGTTAATTTTGTCAGAGCTTCCCAGGAAATATTGTTCCATTCAGCTTGGAGGAGTCTCCACAGGTATTCTTTTGAAGTTGGGCAGGATTTCTTTACTCGCCTCTCCAGCTCATCCCACTGTAATTCGATGGGGTTCAAATCCGGACTTTTCGGAGGCCATGGTATGATTTTCAGGTTATTATCATGCGCAAAAACACAAAGTTCTTCCTAATCAACCGCAACCTTGACGTTACAATATTTTATTCCAATATGCGTCTATAATTTTCTTTGCTTATAATGCCGCCATTTTTTACAAGATCTCCGAACCCCGCACTGCTAAGACAACCTCAAACCATAATTGAATCACGCAACATTCACTCGTCCTCCGTACGTCTTACAAAAACCCTGCCCTTCTCCCCAAACCCTTCGAACTAGGACTGTAAGTCCAAGAAACGTTTCTGAAATTTTCCAATTTCCATGAATTTCGGCCCACTGTAATCGAAGCAACGGTTTTCTTACCCCAACGCGACCGAATAAACCGACTTCCCTTTTCTTCTTACTCACAACTTTAAGGCGTTGATTTTCAACGAGGGTTGTTATTTGTGACTGACCTGGGCAATTCCGGTCTTTGAATGTTCCGGTGTCTCGGAAGCGACGAATAGTGTAATGCAGTGTAGATTTTGTCACTCCTAATTTTTACTAAACTAACTGGTATACTAAACCAGCATGGTCTGGACGTTATCTAAATTTTAAGTCTTCACAACCTTTATCTCGAAAAGTTAGTGTTATTATTAGTTTAGCTGACAGAGCAATAAAATTAACAAGTCCAGTTTTTCGATCAGATACTATTTATTAACAAAGCAAAAAAATATTCTAGAACAAAATAATTATCCAAATTCTCTTATAAACAACATATTCAAACAAAGAATTTTTCTTTTTTATAATAAATCAACAAAAAATATAAATAATAGTCAAACAACTACAAAATTTATAAAAATTCCTTATGTTAAACATTTATCCGAAAAAATAAATCATATTTTCAAACCATATAATTACAAAATTGCCTATCAAAACACAAACAAACTACAAAACCAAATCTATTCAAAATTAAAATCAAAAATTGAAAAAAAGTAAAACATCACACATAGTTTATAAAATAGACTGTCAAAATTGTAATGGTGTATATATAGGTGAAACCATGCAATATTTGGAAAATATAATAAAAATCTTACAGCTTTAAAAAAAACATGAAATAACTCAAAATCATACCTTTGATTTCAACAACGTAACAATTTTAAACAAAGAACAAAATTTAAAAACACGTAATATACTTGAAATAATTCAAGTTTATAAACATAAAAATGCAGTCAATGATAAAACCGATATACAATATTTCACAAAATTATATAATTTAATTTTATAACTAATACAATATTTTTAAAGAACTATCTAATTACAAAATTCAAAAACAAATAATCAAAACATCCTATTTTAAAACGCAATCTTTAAATAAAACATAATAATATATTCAAAATCATAGTAAACAAAACAATTTGTCATTTATTAAACAAAAACATTTTATTTATAATTTACACTTTTTACATTTATTTATATACTTGAAAAAGCTTTGCAATAAAGCGAAACGTCGTACTCATTCATGTTTTTAATATTGACGACCTAAAAACCAAGAAAGAAAAAGTTAAATATTATATACATGGTCAAGATTTGAAGCTTTAAAATATATATTAATGTGCCAATTAACTCCAATTTAGTTATTATGTGGACGAAATCTTGTATCAACTTGGTTAATTAGTGAAAGTAACTTTAATGGATTATAATAAAATCAAACAGATCAATGTTTTAAGCCTCAAACAGAAGTCATCAAATTAAGTTGGCATATAATTGATAATATCAATTTTTACAATGGGACCTTTGTTTATCTATTCAAACTACACTACTTTCCTTCTCACCAAGGGCATACAAAAAGCAAGCAACATAAAGAACGTAAAGTGTAAATGAAATTGACACTCTTAGATAGTTGATTGACAGGCGTATAGAAGCAAAGCTAGTCTATATAATTAAATATTTTTTTCTTTCATTAATAAATTCGGCCATACTCTGTGGGATTAATGTGTAAAACTCTGTTCGTTAATGGCAAGATGGAACGATGATTTTTAATTGCTGTTTGATTTAATGGTTTGGGTAACCAAATTAATATAGCCACATATTATTACCTAAAAAGTTATTACGCTTTCTTTAATTAATAACCAAAAAAACCTTATGAGTGGATAGAGCAAAAAAAGTCCAAGAGGTTTCATCAATCCGTACACTGACGTCTATGCAATTTGGAAATTTTCTTTAAACCGGCTTACCCGAAATTCAATTTTAAAATACCCTAAACTGCCCGCTGAAAACGCTCGTCTAAATTAAAAAGAAAAAAGTGTTCGGTAATTTAAACTCCAGGTCGGTCTTATATTGTGCGGGTAGGTGATAAATTTTCGTGAGAGTATCAAAATTTTTAATTAGCTGTCAAATGTGGCAAATTACATTCGGCATTTAATTATGAAATCGATACGCCTAAACGTGCCTGCAAGTGGGAGGAAGCGAGACAGAGATAGAGACAGACGAGACGACAAGTGTTATAGGGGGAAAGACGCCGGAGACGAACCCGTCGCGTTTCCCGAGCATTATCTGCTCGCCCACGACTTATCCCGAAAACATAATTAATAATTAAATTTAACACAAAAATAAATAAGGTTCGCGAAATTATGTTGGTAGAAACTCATTTAGTTTTTAATTAAGATTATAGCTATTTGCTCGGACCGAGGAGCCACAATTTAATCTTTTTTATTCAAGAAGTGTCCATTAACTTAAATTGGGTTTGTTTTAATTTTTTTCTTCACGTTCGTTGGCCTCATACCAGCGACGTTGTCCTCGTCGCATCCGAGCTCACTCGGCGGCTTTTCTCGGCCGGTTATCTCGGCGCAAACCTAAATTAATATAGAAAGTTGTAGCCCATATTCGTTCTGTTATTGCCGACGTTTTAGATCAGGTGAGCTTCAACTTTCATAAACTACACCTACACCATTCTTACTGTGGATTGTTCTTTGCGATCTTAATCTACCTAATGATCATTTCCTTAAGCTAATTGCAACTAAATCTATTAACATTCGTTTTAATATAGATGCTATTTACTGCATTTGGAGAAGTTATGCTGTTGAATTAACAAAATGTTCTTTCTTGAATTTTTTTTTTTGGTTATAATGACAAAAATTTGAGTTAAACTAAAACAATTTGTTATGTTCCACAAAGAATGTACCTTGCATCTCTTTAGTAAATTTAAAATTTCAACTTGTTTTAATTGTAACGTCTTCTACGCCAAATTTATTTCAGCTTCAAAATTAAACAGTAATTCTAACGCTAGCAACAAAAGCATTTAAGTATTTTAAGTTGCTTTCTTATTACTTGTTACTAAAAATGATATATTGAGGTGTTTTTTTTTAAATCTATGGTGGACCTTAGTCCAGACACCTGAGCTAGGTGCTCATTGTACCGTTCCTATTAAATCTCTTACTTTCACTTGAGCAGCTTGCTGTCCTCTATAAAGCCCAGCCAAGCTTGAGAACCTTGCCTGAGTACTTCCAATTACTTACTACATGTGCAGATTACATGTAAACTCAGAGAGGCATATTTCCCTCAATACTAAAAATTGCAAATGTAATTCCCATTTACAAAAAGGATGGCCCAAACTGTCTCGACAATTACCGCCCTATCACTATTCTACCTATTTTTTTCTTTTCTAAACTATTTGCGTCGTTGATGAAGGAAATGTTACTTTTTGTCTTTTTACTAATTACCAACATGCTTTCCTTCCCAATCGCTTTGTTAACACCGTCTTACATAAGTTTATTAATCAGATTTTCTGCGATATTGATTTAAATTGTCCATGTCTTGCTATGTTTATTGATTTATCTCGTGCTTTAGAAATACCATCTCACAAACAAAAAAAATAAATACTTACGGTATTAGAGATAATTCTCTACGCTGGTTTGAATGCTGTTTATCACATCGTAAACAAAAAGTAGTGAATAAGGAATACTCATTTGATATACGCACTATAGATAGGGGAGTACCACAAGGCTCTGTTTTAAGTCCCTCACTTTTGCTAATCTATATAAATAATTTACCTTTATCTCTAAACTTGGCTAGAAATATTGCGCTTTATGATATTAATATTTTAAACAACTGAATTGATAATTTTACGTCCACTTGAATTGGCGGATTCCTTGTATATCAGAATATGTGAGTGGCTCTTCATCAATAACTTAAAAATTAATAGTGACAACACCACATGTATTTTGTTCCGTAATAAACATAACTATAACGTTCATAACTTCAATTTAAACGGTAAACTGCTGGAATTAAATGCATCCTGTAGATTACTTGGGGTCTTTGTTGACCAAGATCTCAAATGGAATATCCGTATTGATAAGCGATATATCAACTTCGACAACTTACACAATATGCTGCCCTTTATAATTTAAGATCTTGCAACAGATTAAAACCTCTTACTTTTCTCATTTTCATTTAAAAATGATTTTCGTAATCGTTCACTGGGGTTCTGGTATAATAATTATAATTTATTTTTTTTTTAGAAACAAAATTAAGAGAGCTAAATAGTTAGGGCCGAACAGCAGGCAATTGATTATATAACTTATAAGTTCTTAGAAAAGACAATCAACAAGCTAATGGGCGGTAGTTATTAAGATTGTTCTTGTCTTCCTTTTTTATTAAAACAGGTGTAATGCACTTTTAATAATTGCAGTATCCATATCATCATCTCCAGCTGCCGTATTTTTTAATTTCGTAATAATGGTTCAAATATCATTTTCTTCTATAGGAGAAAAAAGAAGTTTGCAATGTGTTAAAGTGTTTATCTAAATCTGAAAAATTAATATTACTCGATATTTGATAAGTATTAATTACATCGTTAGAAAGATTTAAGAAATGCTTGTTAAAACCTTCACACATTTCCAATGTCGATAAGTGTAAATCGTATTTCTTTACTGCAAAAGAGGGCACTTCGCATTATTTTTGGTTTGTCATATCATGTGTCCTGCAGAGACACTTGCAAAACACAGAAAATTTTAACCCTATTTGACGCACACATTCTTGAAATATTAGGCTTTGTCTTCAAATATAAGTTGGAATTTTATACTGATACCACCATGAGTATAATGTACGACAGAGAAATTATCTGCCCTCACTGGACAACTCTTTTTCAAAAAAAAAAAAGATGGCTTTCTTGGGGTATAAGGTATTTAATAACTTATCAAATAATATCAAGATATGTAATAATTTAAAACAATATTTATAATATTATTATGTTAATTTATAATAATATTTTCTTAAATCTTGTTGCCTCGATACACTGAATCGATAGAATGCCGCCAGGCGGGGCTCATGGTCTATTGTAGGAATCACCATATTAGCAAGAGCAATTGAAACTGGGCATTATCAGTGCTCCTCTGAGTGTATAAAGTTTCATCGCTATTCCATCTCAAGCTTTATGGTCAATCACCCACTCTGTGAAAAAGAATTTAGTTTGTGCTTCCCTTGGAGCGAAAATTCAAAAACTGGCTTTGTCATCTTCAACTCTGGATTCATCGGCGATGGAAATTAGTCCACAAACAAAAGTTGGATCAGACTGAAACATATTGAGGTGAAGAGTGGAAAAATGAATCTATCCAGATCTACTTTCACGATGTTGTCTACTTCCTTGGTGCCACTTTTTACAACAACAAATAATTGTAGGTATATATTTTTCTTCCGTACTTAGAAGAATTTCATGCAGTGCCTTATGCAGTCTAAATATGTATTGCTCTTCAAAACCTTTTAGATGATGATAATTTCTCTCTCTTCGAATTCTCAACGTTTCAATATGCTGATTGATACGTATGCCTGTGACCAATGAATAACTGAACTAACTTGATTCAAAATAAAAAAATGATAAATGAAACGTAATGATTTATGAGTTTCTGAGTACATTTTATTCATGGTTTGTTATTCCCAATACCATAAATATCTGTACAAAAAACAAATACATATTATAACGTTTTCTGGGTTCAAATAATCACTCAGGCGATATATTTAATAAGAAAGCATTTAGTTGTACACTAAAAGTCTAATTAAAATAAGGTATCACTACTAAAAACTGTAATATTAGGCAACTAAAGCACTGCTGAAAAAAAAAATATTAAACTAAATTCAATTAAATACTACTAATTTATATTCATGATTTATTTCCATGACCATTTATTTACACTGTTTGCACGTAACTCTCGCTTCGACTTTCGCTATGCGCTTTCCGATACAAACTAACTAGCTCATCTCCGTACACGCGCGTGTTTATATTTAGCGCGCTTGGTTCTGGAGAAATCTACCTCTTTCTTGAATGTTCTAGAGTGCATTCGCACCAGAAACTTCGATTGCAGTATCCAATAGTGTCCTCTTTGGGCGGTTTAATTATCTACATGCCCCGCTCTAAAGAGATGACACAGTTGGCAATTCCAAATTCCAAATAAGGCGCGCATTACAATATTGCCTTTTTGTCGCATAATATATACATTTATATCAGTTTTCAATTATTTATTATATATTAAGTTATATAATTACTCGATGTTCGGACTGTTATGTATTGTTTGGTCTCACGTGATGAATATTATCTGTATTGAGGGAGATGGATTAATCAATTGTGAAGAGCTTTTCCAATTAGCCAAAAAAGCTTCGTGCTTCACCTAAATGAAGCACCGCAGTTTCGGTAATAGCTAGCGTGAGTGCATCTAAAGGAAGTTGCAATTAGTTGGAAATGCTTACAAACGAATACGTAGCCATATTGGTTCAAGCACTGTAGAACTGATACATGAAAGTAGATACGGGCTTGGTAATTTTTGTTCTATATAATATGTATATTTAAAGTAAATAATCATAATTTTTCTGATAATGGACATGTAGAACTACTTTACTGTTTACGGTAAATGTGTTTGTTTTGTTGTTTGAAATGTAGATTTTATATCAGTGCTAAATGAAGTATTTTCGATGAATATGAATGTGTATAGAAGTCTGTTAAAATAGATAGTTGATTGTTATTTTGCATTTTATAAAATTTGAAGAACTAAAATTTTATATATCTTTGAAAACCAAATACTAAATCTTGGTGCTATATGGTCATGTTTCTTTTAAACGGGTATCTAATGTATCTGCTATAAATAAGTATAATTAGATTTACGCAACCGAAACCAATACAATATAAAGTTCTGTTGCAAATAATAAATTGCGAAACTAACCTTTAATTCCACAACACAATCACGTGAATGTTCTGCAGAACGGCTCTGTCACAGCGTGAAATGTTGGATCAACACCAATTACGCGATGACTTTGCTATAATGCGGATAAGGTTCCAATGCAAGGGCGTTTGCTGAAAGACCACGAAGCAAATTAACCTTGGTATCTCTCCAATAAAAGCAATAATAACGCGATTAATTTCAGATTGCCGATGTAGATGATATGGGTTCGGTTACGTTTATTCTCATCAGCAAGCTAATGTAATACGAATACATACTTCTATAAAAGTTTAAGTAGGTTGTAACAAACATAAATACTCCATGTACATGTATATATTAAGAACTCCAATGCATGAAAAGGAGGGAATCGTGCATTAACGAAACAAAGGATCTGCTTTAAAACGAAGCAGGATCTGTAAATCACCAATCACATACAAATCATATCATGTACAGAATTCTTGAGAACCGCGTCAGCGTCTGGTAAATAAAATGTGTTAAAGAATAGTCCAGGGCAACAGTCTCGGAAAGGATATGTTTTTGATCTGTGAGCTGCTCAAAAGCTATCTAAAAGATTGTCGACCATGACCTCTGCCATCAAAGCAGTATTTTACTCGTTGGTAGCATGTTTGGCCGATCTGCATTAATATACTTCACATAACATTTCATCTAACACATTCTTTTTGCCAAAATATCAGTGTCTCCGTTGATTTCCACATTGATTGCGCAATCTTCACCGAATTCTAATGGGATCAACATCTTATAAAGTCGTGTTACAAATACAGAAAGCAAGTGAATAAATCGAATTATACTTGAAGCGGTGCCGTAGTTTGGGGTATGAAACCACTTACCCCCACCAAAGTATTGCTTCCCAATGGACGAAAAGGTGTGTTTGTATTTGATCTGCCATAGTACATTCCCAGAACTTTATATTTGTGATGTGTCAAACGAAAATTGGTTAAGTTTGAGCACATGTTTCTATTGATTAAAACGATGGAACAAAATATTTTCGACATAGTGCAATGCAGAGTTTTAGTTTTAAAACGGTCTATTTCAACATTTGAATAAAGTAAGTGTTTGGCATTAATATATTTCTTTGTTAATGCATATCATACACTCCTTTAGCAGCTTGAAATTTCTAAGTACTTCGCCTTTGAGATACTCAATTTCTTGGCAATGGGGCAAGACTTCAATAGTACTTTATATTACGTTTCTGGAACCAAATGATTGACTATGTTTAGGTGACCATTTAGCTAATCAAATCCAAAATGAAAACAGCACAAAAGATATAGGAATTGGGTGAAGGAAAACAAACTATCGGGAATGAGGAAAACAGTGGAACCTTTAAAAAAGTAGTTGATGGCTACTTTTGTATTTTTATTTTTACCATTATATTTTTTTCTTGGTGAAGATTAAGATTTGAGAGATGAAGGCACCGCAGATGACTTGAGAGAAGATGGGCCGTGGAAAAGAAAATCAAACCAAGCGCTTGAAGAAGGAAGTAAACGGGCAAAATGTGAACTGGTTGGTCGACGTGACCAGGCCAGACAAATGGAGAACAAATGTGAGACACTCATGAAAAAGTAACTCAAAACAGAATAAACTGGGGGAAAGCTGGTTAAAAAAACGGGTGACAGCGGACTAGACTTCAAAGAATATACTAACACATACATTTTGAATTAAGTATTATAATATAGAGAGCACTGTAGATGAACTCCGGTCTTAGGCTGCTTATTTGCTATTGATGTAGGAAATTTCATTCAAACACATGGTGAAACGAAATTCCTTTAATATAAATTAAAATTGTAATATATACGTCAAATAGCACTAGAAACTCGAATCTTGGAAATTCTGGCATTCTTCCAAATGAAATAGAACATTTCTCGTCTTACATAGAATGACAAAAAATTAACAGTATATGTCAGATTTGTTGCCTTGAGTAATATAATAGTGACTGAATGTTCTGTAAAAAATACAAGTTAATTTTAGAAAAAAATTGTTGTTTTTAATACGAAAATAAATAGCAAGGTAAGCGTATAATTATTTAATTGTTGAGAGGAAGGATGATGATGCTATGGAAAAGAGGAAGTTGGTGATACCATCATTTTTTTACATTCGTATTATTTTTTGTTCGTTTATTAGTTGACTATTATTGAACTACTGAAATTAATCTCTAGTTAACAAAAACGTCAAACTAACAAGGTCAATCCAAAAAATATATGTAGGGTAATAAGAGGCAAGAGAAAGTATCTGTTTCGGAATATTTGGAATTCTTTCCAACACTTCTTTCAGTGAAATCGAAAATGCTGTAGGAGTATAAGGTAAAAACCAGCAATCTTCGAATTTTAAGAAAATATAAATGCAATCCTTACAGAATTACAATTAATATATATGTAATATGGACTGATGAACTGATGTTACTAGCAATACCATATTTAATAGGGATAATAACCACTATTGGAGTGACACAAATCCCCATATAAGTAGACCTATTCGGAGGCAAGGACGATTTGGTTCTAATAGTTGCTTTTTAAAAGGTTGCAGATTTTATTATTTTATACATGATGGTAATTTGACATTTAGGTGACACATTGAATTGTTAATTGCTCATTTGATAAGATTTTTAGATGACGTCCCATATAGTAAATGAATCCGTTTTTTCTTTCAATTAGATGGTGCACCTGCACACAGTTCCCTAGATACCTGAAATTATTTAGATCATACTTTCTCAAATAAACGCATTGGCATTACGGACTCTTACGATGGCCGTCAAGGTCTCCAGATTTAATGCCATTGGCTTTCTTCTGTGGGTTTTTTTTAAAACATGAGATTCACAAATACTTGCAACACTGCTGAACAACTTCGTACAAATGTGGCTAACACTTTCTATAAATTAACACCGCTTTATACATATACAAAAAAATAGCATACTTAAATACTATAGAAAAAGATGTCAGAAATATATTGCAAACGCCAGACAACAATTTGAATAATTTTAAAGCTTCATTTTTACGCTAACCGTACCTTAACTATATATTTGGTTTTGTAGTTATGTTCTGTCAAATGATTCGTACACACTTGTGCAGTAACCGTGTATTATTTTCCTAGCTGAGATTAACAGCTCGTATTTTTACAACGTTGTCAAATGCCATCTTGTCGATTTCTATCCCACGAATAAACTTGCTTGCAGTTATTTGAAGAAATCTATTTTTTTCATATCTCATAGATAACGCTATCCAACAGATACAAATACGGGACTTTTATCCTTGGCTGAAAAATCGGCCGTAAGTTAAAAACTATCGGGAAAAATTATGTTGCTACACTGTTGAAAATTTTAACACTTTTTTGACTAATTTAATAGTCAGGAGATGTCCACACTGTTTTCGTGTTATTTTGTCGAGAACTATAGAAGTTTAAATTTGACGAACAAAGATAGTCAAGTATTGTCTATTGCTAAGGGGTTATTTTGTCCAACTAACACGTGGAATTATGATATACTTCTAGTCACATTTTATTTGATCTAGACTAGACAAATTTACTAGGTGTTTAACTAAATGAATGCGATCTATTGGGTGATTTAACACCGTTTTCTAAACACAACGTCTTTTTAATATGCAACTCTTATTTCTTAGTGCTATATTAGTTCTCTCTTTAAGACGTTTTCTCAATTATAAATATGCAGAACCACTCATTCAAAAGTTTTGGTTTCAACTAAACCTGCCAATTTTAAAATGATTTTTTGAGAACCATTATAAAATTAAGTGAATGTTTATGCTATTTGATTCAAATCTGAACTAATTACGTAAATAGTTGTTCCCAATACATCTTTAAGATGTTGAAATTTTTTATGCCCACTGGAATTAACGTTTAATAACACAAGAAGTTTGTTCGCGTCGCATGAACTATTTGCACTTTTATGCACTTTTTAGAACTTTTGTGTGCAAAAGTGCATAAAAGTGCAAATAGTTCATGCGACGCGAACAAACTTAAGGTTACACTTTGCAGGTACGTCACATTTGGTGGTTTGTTTGGATATGTTAATACCCAGAAACAAACTCGAAAACAGATACACGTGCAATGCAGGTGGTGCGTATAATGCAATACTGTATTAGATTAGGTGGGGTTTCTATATTTCTATCCGAGGGAAAAATTCTGATTGGTTGATGCTTCTGAATGTCTAGAGAAAATAGTAAATCCTCATATCTGAACAAAGAATTCACACCAAATTTTAGAAATTTCTGTTCTACTAAACACATGTAGTCAATTTGTCTGGCAAAGTTTGTAAAAATCAACACTAAAATACTTGACTAGCGCAAAATTAACGCCAACACCGTAATATTTTCAACAGTGACTCACAAAATGACAAATATCAAAATGAAATATAATTACTAATCATAAAAGGTAAACGGCTTACTATAATGTGCAAGTACTAGTTACTCAATACCTTGTGAGATGTAATTCATTTTGAAACAGTTTGTATAACTGTTAATATTCAAAATCCCATTAAGAGAAAATAAATTGACGCTTATTATTTGACAGGGGAAATACCAATTATTTTGCTTGCCTGTCATGTCACTCTCCTGATTTTTTCCCATAGATCTGTCATATTTATGGCACGCTAGAAATCTATTACAAATTTAACAACGCAATATCTTGCTCTCATTTAGAATAAACATAGAGTGTTATATGTCTTTGGAAAGGCTGCAAATTTGTCATTTAATTATAATTCTATTTAAGAGAAAATAATATGAGGTCATAACTAAAAATTTTGAAGGATTATTAACAAGTAGATTTCATGCCCAAATCCCAAATAAAAAGCTGCATGAAGAATGTCTAACCAATTTTCTAAAATCTTGAATAATAAGAAAGTTATATTACACAATTGAAACTGAAGAAAAATCTTTTTTCTCAATATCTTGAAATCGGTAAGATAAATTTGTATTGTTTTGGCAATCATTATTCCATTAGTTTTATTATTATTTGTATTTTGTTCGGCTCTTGCTTTGTATTTCTTTTTGCATTTAATGTGTGTGTTGACGTTTCCTAGAACTACTGTGTTTATTCTTTTTTTGAGATAAATTGTGTTATTACTATTATTACATATTATTAAATTTGAAATTTTATTTCACCAATGTTTTTATCTCGAAAAAGCAGCTACTGCCTTTCTCATTTTTTCGTACTTCCGCTGCAAAGTATGTACACCTACATAATAGTACTCTTTTATTTCCCCGACAGAACAAAACTCAATAATAGAGACATAATTATTTGGACGATACTACATTCTCTCTGTTGTACATTACAAAAGATTACTGTAAAATATATTATTGCATGATATGGAAGTAATAATGGTACGTATTTATAAAAGTTGTTAGGCAATAATTTGTCATAAAATTTTGTAATATTTCAACTTTTTAAATAAATTTAAATGTATTTTTACCTGAGAATGCATAACAATTTTAATAAATTGATTGTAAATAATCGATACGTAAAGGATTACAGAACAGGTGATGTATTTTTACAGTGTAAGTAATAGTCTAAGATGGAACGCTATTTCAATACCTTTTGACACAAAATCGAACGTTTAGTTCCAAAGAAGTGAATGCGATTATGAAAATGGGTACCTAATAGCTGTTATAAACCAAAGCAAGATGTTTACGTCTTTTAAAAGAACTATTATAATGAATATGTACGTCGCTAAACTGAGCGCTTGATCGCTAACGGGCGACAGGCCTGCCCATACTATGTCGTTGCAACGTGGATTGCTTTCCCCGCCCGAAACCATGCAAGTTTCCAACCGGGCGGCGGCGGCGACGGCATTCACGTACGCCTATAATATTAATTTAATCAAGTCCTGTACATTGCACCGATGGTATGGGAATCCTATTATGCTCTACATGGACATTCAATTAGTAAAACCACGGTATTTCATTACGTGGAGTTAATGAAGTGACGTCAGTGCGGCGGTTAGACCAGGTGATTATCAATCATCTTGGTGTTCCGTGCCGTGACGGTCGGACTAAGCCCCGCCAAGGCGGACGGGGAATCTGCCTCGACGCGGAGCCCGGCTTCACGCTGCGCTAAAAGTCTCCCACACTGCGTCGCATAACGCAATTCGCCGCTTTTTTTTTATCTTATTATTCGCTTCTACTTCGTTTATTTTCACCTCTCCTTTTTCTCTCTTTCCGATTCGCGTTTCTCCTTTTCGTTAGCGCTTAGCGGTCCCGCATACGTACGCATGTCCAACATTTACATCCTATAAATCAATCAAAAGCAGGAAAGAATGTCTTCGGTCGGTTTTATGTATGTATGTATATTTATGTGTTTCTTTTTTTTGCCAGCGGTCGTTCGTTCCTCTTTTACGTTATACGCGTTTGGATATTACGATTTATATGAAACCTTTTTATTGCTTGAAGTATAATTAGATTCTGGAGTTTAGAACTTTAGTAGAAAGCGGTTAACATAAGTTATTAATATACGGTAATGTGAAAGTTAAAGATAAGAATGTAACTTTAATTCTGCGCTGTTAGAAGTACCTATCTTTTTATTTAAAAGGAATTTTCTTTAATCAAAAGATTTAGCGTTTTTTATCTGGCCAACATGCCTTGAAAAGGTATATAACCTTAAACCTACGCATTTATATAATATTATATTTCTCGTTAAAGCAGTTCATTCTTTTAAGTTAATATATTGATAATTGATTCAAGTTGTCTTTATTTCGGACTTGAAAATTATGCAAATTGATAAAAAGCCGTAAATGTTTTGAGTAAGCAAATTTCCCTTTTTACTGTAATATCCTTTCATATTCTACTGCTAGACAATGTTGGGAATTTACCTAAAAATCTTATGATTTTCAATTAAAGGGTTTCTTCTTTTCTTATAACACTTGAAAGGGTCAAATATTTTACTGTTGTAAAGTGCATTGCTTTATAATTAATGCAATATTAACTGAGAAGTTTCAAATTTGCTCTGAAATCCCTTTAATCCCTCAGGAAAAATGTTAATTTTTATTTATAATAGCTTATATAAATATATTCTTGGGTTTAGAAGAGAGTGCCAACAAGAGAAGAAATCAGTTGATTTTAGTAAATACAGTATTTTTGAAGCTTTGCATTTACTTCACAACCATAATTAGAGCTCTATGGTATTGGGAAATTCTTATTTTAATTACTTCAATGATGATTCTGTGTGAGTGTACAATTTAGCAAAATGAAAAAGTTTGGTCTGTCGATTCTGAGCAAATTTTTGTAGGCGGGCGAGCATTGTATAATAAAAAACAACAGATCTGCACTGCTTACTTAAAGATATTTAAATCCGGTATGGTAACTGTAGATTGGTACGAAATCCGTTTTTGAAAAACTCTGAATATAATCATCGTAAACTTTAAAGAAACAGTGTAGTGTGATTGCAGTTCAAATAAAACACCCTGTATATTTTGGTATTTTTGGGTGTAGAATTAAATTCTATATAGATTTACTGTAACATTTCCTATATCCAGCTTCGACAGTTTTTTTTTAAATTATTCGTTTTATAATACTTTCAAATGGCCGAATAACTTAACCTTGAGATTACAATAAATTATTATTCTCAGTAAATACCCCAGAAACTGTAAAAAGCTGCAAAAAATTTAGAAGAAAATTAAATACCCAGTCATTGCAAATCCTAAATTTTTCTAAATAAATTTTCAAATTAACCGCACACACCCAATATAGCAGAAAACAGAAGCGACACAGTATAAGTTGTATAGTTATATAATAGGATTGCCACCTTTTATACGTGTAACTTGGAGGGGGGGAGGGAGGGGTACATCAGGCTAATTAGTGCCATGACCAAATGATTATTACTCAGTCATTCGGTACTGGGACCTTTTTTTTAGGTCACTTCGTTTTATATATTATCTATATCCTATATACGTCTCGTTGATCACCCATTATTTTATTTTTTTGCTCTACATAAAGAAGCCATTGCGGAAGATTTCTCTTGTTAAAATAGGACAAGAGAACACAGTCTCAAACCGAAGACAATCCTCCGGAAACGAGAACAGATGGCAACCCTGCTACATGAACATATTGTATTATAGAAATTGTTGCTGAGATGGCGCTGCTGCTTATATCATTACTTTTGCAATGCTCATTTGATATGTAAAGTGCAGACACCCATTAATCTGACTTTAAATATTTATTTTAATTTTGACTGACAGAAGGGCGTTCATATAAATAGTCAACTTACCATATTGCAGTATTTTGTTTACTATTAGTTATAGCTACAATAGTTACTGCTCTTGTGGTATTAGTTGAACCACTAACAAATATATTTAGCAACCGGTGATTTATTTATAGGTACTTTTTCAAAAATAAAAAGGAAATCAGAAAATTTAATTTTATCCGGTAATTTTCATTATCCTACAAAATAATCTTACAATCTTTACATTTATTTTTTAAAGACTATTTCTTTCAAACTGCGGCTACCATGGTCCATTCAGGGGATCCAATTTTCAATGGCGCTTTCGAGCAGTTTGAGTGGTATTTGGCGAATAACTCGAGTAATATTGATTTCAATTTCCTCAAGTTCAATTGGACTTCAAGCAGCTCCAAAAAAAAGGTCTAGAGGTGTCATTTTATATAATCTAGGCGGTCAATTTACCGGTCTGAAGCGTGAAATTAACCGTTCAATTGCCAATAGCGCCATGGTTTCATGGACAATGTGCCAAGAAATGCCGTCTTTTTGAAACCGGTCTCGTTTTTCAAGAAATATGGACTATAGGTTTCACCAGTCCATAAAACACACCAAACCGTTGTTTTGTTTCAATGTAGTGGTAAGGAATATGTAACCAAGAACGGACACTTAGCACATTTTGTTTGCGCGGAACCGCCATCTTTTTTGAATTCTTCTTACCCAATTGGAAGTCAAGCTTTCCCAAGCTCGGCTTTTGTCAAAAACGTTCTTGACAACCATTTGATAGTTTTCGAGATTTTCATAATCTATAAACAACTGTAACATGTTCCTTTACATGTCAATCTGACAGCTGGCAAATTTTATGAGCGCCGACAACCGCCATCTTTTTTGAGTTCGTTCCAGCCAATAGCAGTTAATAGACAGACTGAAAGCCACAAATTTTCCCCCCTGAGATCAAATGTGCCGACGCTGTTTGTCCGTTCTTGTTGAGATGTTCCTTGGTAGTGGCAGCTGTTGAACCTTTTCGGGTCTCTCTTCAGTTCAAATACGGCAATTTTACTTATTAATGCTGCGCGAGTTGAATTATGTATGCTTTTAAGCCAAGATCCGTACATAAAATATGCCAAGTTGTTGCATACAACAAGTCAAAGTGCTGATAACTGTGCCGAATAGATTCATTTTGTCTCTAAAATTTCTTATAACCGTCAAATTTCCTATAGTGATAGTAACATTTTAAATAGTATGTGCGCTATTCCATACCATGGATCAGAAGTTATGCAATTGTTGAATAAAGTAAAAAATAAAACATCAGCGGGTTATGATGAAGTCCCATGTAATTTATTGAAAAGAGTTTCGAACTGAATACTTAAACCTTTAACCTTCTTAATTAATTTATCTTTTGAAACTGGAATATTTCCCCAAAAAATAAAGTTGTCCAAGGTTACTCCGCTCCATAAGAAAGGTTCTAGATTAAATTTTGAAAATTATCGACAAGTAGCAATTTCATCAAGTTCTCAAAGATCTTCGAGTACGCTATGCTAAATAGACATCTTTCACACTTAGGATAAAAATCATATTTTGGTAGCCAATCAGCATGGCTATCGAGTTGACTGCTCCACATTAACAGCGATTCAGACTTTCTATGAATATATAGTACGACACTTAGACGACGGGGATCTGCCAGTTGGAATATTTTGCAATTTAAGTCGCGCAACTTTCTTTCTGATTTCCTCGTAGTAATGTATGCTGATGATACCAGTGCAGTGGTATCTGGTGATAATATTACTGAGAGTAAAAATAAAGCGAACATATTATTGGAAAATGTTACAACATGGTTTTCCAATAATAAATTATATTTAAATGCTGGAAAAACCAAATATGTAATCTTTCATAATGTACACAACAAAAAGACCTAGACATACATGTATTCGCCCAAAATAGAGAAATTGAGAGTGTGGAAGAAATAAAGTTTTTAGGGATAAATTTTGATTTAACATTAACATGGAATTCACATTGTAATCAACTAAAAAGGAAAATGAACTCATTATGTTATCAAATAAGAAATTTAAAGCAAGTGGTCGATTTTAACAGTTTATTATCATTTTATTACGCCAACGTACATAGTAGATTATCATATGGCATCACTTTTTGGGGTACGTCTCCAGCTAGTAGCGATGTATTCTTGGCGGAAAAAAGAATAATACGGTGTCTCGCAAGTATTAAGAGCAGTGAGTCATGTAGGCCGTATTTTAAAAAAATTAAAATAGTGCCGGTAACATCTGTATATATATATGAATTACTAAATTATACATATAAACATAAAAATAAATTCTTTCGAAACGCACATATTTTTTTTTTTTTCATATTTCTTCCCATACATTAAAGATACGTGAAAATTTCCCAAATGTTTTGGGTTTAAGACTTTTTAATGCTTTGCCTCAGAACATGAGATCCATAGAAAGTGAAAATAAATGTAAACGTAGTGTTAACTCATATCTTTTAAATCATATGATATACTCCCTTAAAGAATATTTTAGGCTATAGATGAATGAATTTTCTTGTAGTGCTGTGGTGTCTGGCATCTGCAGGCGATGCACTAGTTGGTTACCTTTTTAAACATTTTGTGCTGTTATTGTTTGTCAAATTGTATATTAAATTGTGTCTTGTCTTTTACCTATTTGTATTTTCATATTTTTAAATTTTATATTTTCATATTTTATATTAACGTAATAAGCATAACGTGTGTAAATACTTATTGTGTTGTCACAAATAAACATTACTATTATTATTAATAGTAAAATAATCATATTTTAAAATATCTATAATAATATATATTAAACTTGTTCTATGATATTTAACTTAAGACGACTTTACTTTTTATAGTAATTGATCTTTATATTTGTTTGACTAACCTGAATTTTATACGGTGTTCCTGTTATTTATAGTTTATATTATGCGTTATATTTTATATTATACTTGGTTGTGGGGTTTATCTATATTGACATGTTCTACGCACTGTACTGCAATATTGAATAAATAAGCTATCTATCTATCTATCTATCATTACGATCATGGCGTATACTCTTATTTTTTTCTATTTTTTTCACTACGTGGTAGATACAGTCTATTTGGTCGCGTATTGTGCAATAATGAAGATGGCGAATCGTGCGTTCGGTAGGTCGATTATGTGGACCGTAAGTTGCCCTAAGTGCACCAAACACATTCCTCGTAGAACTTTGATTTTCATAATACAGCTAAATAAGTTGCAGAGGCTCTGCCGGCTAAGTTTTTCCATAATGAAATGCCAAACAATGCTGAACAAAAATACAATGAGAGTTTGATAGTTTGATCTGTCATGAAATTGCTAATGAAGAAAGTACCTATGAATGAATTACCCATTACGAGTGACAATTTTTGGAGAACGGCCTCGATGTTGCACTTCCTACATTTTTCTCTGAATAGCATTAAAATTGTGAAAATCAGTAACATTTATTTTGAAATGGGGTGATGTAATGAGGGGTCAAACAAAATAGGTATTCACTCCCTATTCTTGTCTTCCCTTGCTTCTTGTTAAAACGGAAAACGAAGGTCGATCTAGAATAAACAAGGCTCGGGTAAGGGAAGGGCTCTTTTCTCCGACGACATTCGTATTCTTCCACATTCGTCGTAATTGTCGGTAGGTATACGCGTCGGTCCTGATTCTTCGCAAACCCAGCTAATACTCCTAATGATGTATTTTTAAACCGGGTCCTCTCGCTGCGGCCTTCATCCACTTCATGCCTGCGTACGGTTTTCCGAATTACCGCACGACCTGATGGCTACCGGCCGACAATACCTCACAAATGACAAATGAAATACGCAAATGAAGAATTGTCGAACGTGTGAATGGAGATCATAATGATCCTCGACCGCACCGGCGACGTCCCTTACGTCTCGCCCCGCGCGCGTACCGCCGAAGCGACGAAACGCCGCCCGCCCGTTCCCGCTTTCGTCCTTCCATCGACCGAATCCCGATCTCACAGCTCCGTGATTGTCACCGTTCTAGGTCGAGGCGGTAACGAGATATTGTCCGGCGTCGGGACGGCTCGCGGTACGGGACCTCTCGCGCGGCTTCGGTAAGAGTGACTTGACGGGGGTCGAGGAGTTTTATATATCGTTATAAACGTCGTCAGAAAAACTCCAAACAAAATTAGAAGTTTACTCTCGGCTCATCTATACTTGCCTAACGAGATGGAGCAAGGGGTTTCGTACAAATTGATTTCTGTTGGGATAATTTTGTTTCAAACCTAGGACGCAAAAACATCGAGTCATTCTTCGTTATTTCTTGGTATTAAAGTGACTTTAGTCCATCAGTCGGGATATTGTGCATTTAAGTGAAAGAAAAGAAAAACGTTGCACTGAGAAAAAAAATTAATAATCATAAATAAAAATACAATTATCGTAAGTAAAAAGTTTAGCTGGATAGGGGATAAAAGCACAGATTACTTAGCACTAGTAAAAAAGAGATCCTAAACACTGATACTAACAACAAGCAATCTAAGTTACTTACGGTCTGCTTCATACCGGTAACTTATGAAGTTACTATAAACTGAAGTAGTAAACCAAAGAATATGCAGTTGCGGTAAGTAAAAAGATTTGCTCATGTCAAGTAGATGTATTGCTATGAGTTTAGCTATTCTATAATGGCTATCACACCTTCATTATTAACCTCAATTAATGCAAGCTGTTGGATTACTTGTGATATAGGAAACAGTATCATTAATACACGTTCACTAAATACCTGATATATAGAAGGTAATGGTTCGCTATAAATAACAATATACTTATCTTAAATTTGTTGTTGAACTTATAGGTAGTGCAGGAACGAGGAAGTTTAATTAATCTTTAATATAAATTTAAATAAAAAGCAGTATTATTAGTAATAGTTTAATTTGTGTATAGGACAAACACAGTGACCATCTGATATGAATAAAAGATATTGGTTTCACTGTAACAACAGTTTCTTTTTTATTAAACAATTTACAAGGTAATGCTCATAAAAATATATCCTTAATAATGAAAAAAATGAACAAAGCATGAAATCTAACAAGGGACAAAGAGAAAATGGATTTGAAGTCACAACTAATAACAAACAAAGAAATAATATACCTAGGCGGTAAAACTTGCGGTTTCTGTTGGTTCTTTGCACTGGGCGTTGTCTCGGCGAGTGATCCTCTGTCGGCGTTACGTAGCGGTTATGTCCGGTGATCGCCTCGAAAACGGCTTCTTCGTCGGGGTATCCCTAACTGCAGATGGCACTTGGACTGTCGGATCACTAGCGACGGCATCCACACTTTAACTTCACCAGCGGGCGCAGATATCATCACAATGAGGGGAATTCAAATATCCACCAACGTGGTTTAAAACTGCAATCTTGAAACATCCGATTGCTTATAGGCTCGGTACTTCTTCTTTCGCTGGGATTCTTTATACGGATGGGGCCTTTAGTTAACCCACCCGGTATTTTTAATGTATTTGCGTTTCAACGGGCCTACAATGGCCGTACTCCTTGGCCACTCTTTTTCGACGACCTTTTCCCACGTCCGTAACTCTTGCTTGACGCTAGCCCGCGCGTGTGCGCGTAGCAGTCTCGGGGACTATTCTATTACTCCGCCACATTAGCCAATCAGGAACAGTAAAACAATCACGGGGTGGCAACAAAACTCAAATAATCATAGTTGTGGCAAGTTAGTTACCTATTTAAGAAAATGCATGAGTTTAATAGCCATCAGCATTGTTGTTACTTCTACTAAGCATGTGCTGTAGTTAGATACAATACCAGTAATCGTAAGTAATACGTTACTTACCACAAATTAGTCAGGTACGCTGTGTAATAGCCGTTAATAAAACCACTATTTACAGTAACAACTTGCATTCAGGAAACTGGGTTTAGTTGCAGGTATTAATTAACGAGGATAGTTCCAAGTAAAACTTTATCTATTGTAAATAATTTTTTATCAAATAAACACTTTACTTAGCCCATTTTTCTCAGTGTGCTTTAAATTAAATGTTACATTTTCAAATAAATTTATTTTTGTGAGGATATCATACAACCACGTATGGATATAGGCGTATGTATTAATGACGTGCGCAATTTATAAGTAAAAAATAAATAGGTAAAAAAGGTTAAATAGTAATATCCTTCCTATTGGGTACCGAATTTTGCGAGTATATATTATATTTAACCATCATTTATGGCGCACGTGTATTGTACATGGCATATGTGGTTATGCGTTATGTCGTCACTATGTATATGATCGTTGTAGATAGATATACATTCTGACTTACCAAACCTGTGCACGGTAAAAGATCTATTGTAGCCCCTATTTTCGCTATTTGGCATTCAATCCTATTCCTTTCAGAAAGTGCAGGATATGAGAAGGCTCCAGGTTAAGCAAATCTACCTCTGCGATTTCATATGCTCCCAGTTGCAACGCCCTTGAGTTTCACAGTGCTAGGCAATTTTAGAGGGTATGGATGGATGGATGTTTCATTCCCCACAAAATCTACATCAAAATTCCTTTGCTAATCCTGTTAATACGCAAATATTGTTTTTACACAGGTTGATGCATTCTGTAAACCTCTTTTGGCTATGGGTTCCCAGAAGAGCTTTAACTTGCCTAAGTCCCTGGAGATTTACCCAATATTGAATCCTTCTCTGCTCCATTTCACTTTTCAGTTCCTTCAGTATTGTACTGCTGCTTATTCCGCAAAGGGTTCAAACACTAAGAATGGTGTTCTAGTCCCTTTTTTACAAGATTAACAAATATTTCGCTTCTTCCCACTCTTGTGTGACACGAAACTCACAGGAGGGTTACTTATCCTTTTTGTCTAGCTCATTTAAATTCCTTACGCATTCCTAGACCATCGTGGAAGTGATTTCGCATAAGTTCAGTACTTATTTATCAGACATAACAATAACGTCCTGCTTTAGGTAATTCCGACCAATATTGAACCAGCCGTATCTTTCAATAACGTATATTTCCGCCTGGAAGATACTCGGGTATTTCCCAAAACTTTCGAAATACTTGGTTCTAGGCACATATATTCCCTCTGCCGTTTTGGAATTACTCGTATACCATTGATGGTATTTCTATGCAATACAAAGACGGTCTTTTGATCTCAATCTCTTGTTGCCAAGCTTTGTGGTAAATCCTTATACCAAGGCAGTTTTTTTTTACATACAATCCCTTCCCATATCCTAGGTTTTACCACCGTCGCGAGATTGAGGCATACGTCTGATAGCTCATTCTGTGCCTGGTTTCCTTTTTAGGACGCCCTCCAGCACAATGTGGAGAGGGGTAAGATCCAGTACTATCTCAATAGCTGCTGTTGGATACTTTATTATAGCCGCAGTTATGCATACGCATGTTAATCTTTGCACTAGAGGTGCAGAGAGGTGAATTCTCTTGCGGTGGCCAGATTAGTTTTTTAGCTCTAAGTTACTGATGCATAAATGACCGCTCTCACTGTCGCTATATACATCAAAGCAGTGTTTTTGGGTTGCATCCCAATTTACTTCAAGATCATTTCTGCGGTAAGGTCTGGGTACTTAACCTGCGTTTTCGAATATGTGGATGTTACTAAGGTAATCTTGGGTGGGGTTAACACCGATTTACACCATCTTCTCGTGAAGTTGAGTCCTCTTTCAAATACTTTGCAGAGGGTATCTATTCTCAAATTTGCCTCTTGGGTATATGACAATATCATTGGCACCCCACAGAAGAGCTCATCTAGTATTAGGCTCCATACAAGTGGGGATGTAGCTCCGCTCTGCGAGCATCCCCTGGTCGTACTAACTGAGGTGGTCTTATTCCCCATATCCACCTCCACCGACCTGATAGACTGCACCTGTGACATACATCTGGAGATCACGTCATCCACCCGCCGTTAATTAATGCTTTTTTGACAGACTAGTGTGGAGTATTGCGGAAATGTTTACTTGCTGTTTTCAGTGAGTCTGCAGTATGATTTTGGCGTCCTGAAAACACTGTCAATTCACACAGATGACGATACTGCACTTATTGTCTGACGTTGATTTTGACGGTCATTTACTATGACTGAGAATAATTAAAAATAATTGCTGGAGTAGTTCTAAGGGGTTTTTATTTCAATTTATTGTTGTTTGGTTTGTTTCCTGCTGTTTTCTTGTAATAGTAACAGTAATAATATATTTATTACCATTCAAATTCTACACAAAATGTACGTATGTGCCAATGTAGCAGATGATAAACAGTCACCATTTTGAGTCGAGATTGTATTTCCCTTTTTGACACACGTTCTTTATGATTGTTGTAAAGTGAAGAAGAGCTACAGAAGCTCAAAAGCACTGGCAAAAAGTAATCCCATTTGTCTTCTCTCTTCGCTGTACAAATTTACCATAGGTAACTTGCACGTAGATTTTCGTCATCATTACCCATACTATACACTGCTTGGCTTTTACATTGGATTCGCATCTTGGATCTTCTCGTGCCGATGTTTTGGGCTCAATCGCAAGCGACATCTTAGAACTGCCCTGCTGTTGACCTGAAATAGCAGCAGCATTTACGTGCTTTGCTGTGCTTCAACCATCTGTTGGTGCAAGGTTTACTTTGCTAGGGAAGAAGTCTGTACAATTATTACTGTAAAATTATGCTGGCAAAATAGGGTCACCATTACTTTGTAAGATAGTGTTGATAGGGCTTACACTCGTACTGATTGACGGTATTTTTTTCTGAAAACTGGTACTCCTTGAACTGTGTTACACAAGGTATTCCTAAATTTTCCTGTTGCGTTATATTTATTAGATAGTTACATCAAAGACAGATATCAATGTTGAACAATTAAGTGGACATGTCAGCGAAAGCATGCAGACTACTGCAGGAGTCCCGCAAGGCTCTATTTTTAGGTCCACTATTATACGTTATATACATTATATAAACTAATCATCAGTATAAAACGTTTTTCAATGCTTCTTGGATTAGATCTGCTAGTTCCAAATCGACTTTGGCCCTCTTCCAAACTATGTACAACAGCCAAAAAATAGCACATTAATATTTTGTACATTAATCTGATGTTTTGAAAACTAGGTAGTTCTTCGAATAAACTTTGTGAATAATAGTTTTTTTTTATGTCAATTCCTCATCTAAATATTTCCGGTCTCAGATGCAATGATATATTTGAATTATACGCACTGCTATTTTATTTGATTTATTTGAATTCAATAAAAAATCAATCAAATCAATAAAAAAATCAAACTCTTTATCAACACATTTTTTTTCTTGTAAAATAAATGGGTCGTAGTTGCAAAGCTGTATGTAAAATTGTTAATAATATATTATATATATTGCGCTTTATTGTTTTGTAAATGTATATAAATTATCCTTTACGGACTTCGCATCGAATTTTAAAAATGAACTATTTTATACCTAGTAACATAAAACAAGTCGACCCATAAATGAAACAAATAAAATGTTGTTTTACTAGCAAATTATGCAATTTATAAAAGAAAAAATACAAGCTTCCTTAACAAAAAAAAGCCTCTTAAAAATACCGTTGCAATGTTGCCTGGAGTGTGCATTTTCTGGTTAAATCAAATAATTAATCAATTATGTATACTTTACACTGAGAACCTAGTGAATTTAAATGTCTATAAACAGGTATAATCCAATGCCTTCTATTAGCATTTACAGGAAAATTGTCATTGTACATAACATTTTATTGCTTCAGAAAGCAAATGCTAATCGATTAGAAATTTAAATACAATAAAACAATTAAGGATTTCCATCAAACATAGTGAATATTGACCAATAGCAAACGGTGTAATTTACATACATCGATAGAAAGGAGAAGCTGTCGAAATAAATATGAAGGCCCTTTCTTTATAGATTCTACTTTAATTGTAGTCGAATGGTATGAGCTGTTCATGAGAGACGGTTGGTGCATTTATTATTAGTGTGGAAAACGAACGTAATTTTCGATTTGTCACGTTCATCAGTTCTTTTCATAGCGTCTTATTTCTAACTTGTTACGATCGCTAGGAGAATATACAAGTAATTAAAGTAAGTACAATACAGAATCATTATCGATTTCCATAGATTCTTATTGTTGAATTGGATAGACGGGTGAAGATAATAGAGAACACTTCAAGCTCTGTTTTGTCTAACAAGTTTCGAAGTTAGCGTTACGTGATAAATGTCTGCTTTAGATTTGAAATTTTAATCGCTCGTTAAACCAAACTTTAAGAAAGATGCCTTACGTTTTACTTTCGGACAAATGGGACCCATCATCCAGCAAATGGAATGTACACCACCCGTATTTAAATTGTAAAAGAAGAAAGAAATTTATGGTCAGGTATAGAAGGCATTATCCGAAGTTAGTTTGTTCCCATTCATACTGTCCTCCCGCACAAAACTCGAGGAATGTTCTCATGCCTGTCAGGCAGACGGACCTGACAGCCGGTCAGGTCTGTGTTCGTTCGATTTGTATCATTAATTTGCCTTTGATATTTGTAATGGTACATGTTTTTCTGCCTTATTATTGTGCACACCTGAATTGGCATTATATTCGAACCTATAAGGCACTGAATACGTTTCTTTAAATACTCGTTTCAATGAATAGAATTAGTAGACGAAACGAACCCATAACGAGGTACATTGTTGCAATATTTAGACGTCAATTAAGAAATTGGTATAAGCAGACAGTGATTGTTGCTGATGTTCGTTATTAGACGCCATTTATTTATGTAACTGTTCTTTTTATTTAAATATGAAAGAAAATGTTTTTATATTCACTTAGCATCATAACTGAAAGGAATGTCGAGGCTAGAATGATTAGAAAAATAATAAGTAAATATAGTACAAAAATACAAAACTATTTTGCTGCTTCCTTAAGTTTATATACATAATTTACATTCTCTTTATCATTAATATGAAAAATAAGCAATACAGTTAAAGGTACAACACTAAAGCGTAACGCTTAATATTACTAAAATTCATTAATGACTATGGGGAAGTTGACAAATAAACATTTAAAACGTACAGAACTCCTTAATGACCGGTGCGGCACCGAAGTTCGTTTGTTCTGGCCCTGATTACATCGAAGTGGGCACAATTATTGATAATTTGAGCAGCTCCAAAGCTACTGATTTCTATGGTTTGAATGCCTTTCTTGAATTGGGTAAAACTAAATTGATTTACCATCAAAGCGACTTTGTCAATTTATGCTTTACAAATGATTGGGTTCTAGAATGTTTGGAAATATCATAAAAGTAACGCCGAGTTTTCAATAAAGTCACTAGCTCATTACCGGATAACTATAGACCTATAACAATAGTCCCTATCCTCTCAAAGCTGCTAGAGAAGGAGAAGAGATTTAAAAGTAGATTCATGAAATATTTAGACAATTTAAAAATATTAAATCGTTCACAGCACGGCTTTTGCGATGGCAAATCGACTATAACTCCTTTGACAGAAATTATTATATACGAAATTTTGTAAATGGAATTTTAGGACAACTGTGTATTCCGAGATATCATATGCAGAAACTTCATAGCCACTGAGGTAACCATGCTCCTATTATTTGTTAAGAATTGTTTGGAAAATAAACCTCAATATGTAGATAATGACAATGAAACTTCATCGATAAAACAGATAAATGATGGGGTGCCACAAGGCTCAGTCCTGAAGCCCATTCTCTTCATTTTGCATTTGAATTCGTATTACCAATAAAAGTATTGCATATGCTGCCAACACCACAATTTTAAGAACTAATAAATGCATAAAAGCAATAAACGAAATGTGCCAAATTTTTTTATCCGAGGCTACGATATATTTTGCCGGGAATAAACTATGTTTAAATAAAAAGAAAAACCAAACCTTAATCTTCAATTTAAATTCACATAAGGTGCAGTATCTTAAAATAATGAGCCGGTCAGGTATTTTGGTTTGATTCTGGGCAGCAAACTGACTTGGGGGCACACAATGAATCTTTAACACATTGGCTGTCTGTGACAATTTACTTAGTACGAAATTTAAAATCCACAATCAGTTCTGATGCATTGTTAATATCTTGTCATGCTCGGTTGCATTGTGTTTGTGAAAGCGGAGATTCTGTAGGAACTCTATGAAACACACAATCCGACTCTAGATTTGTTAATTTAGGAACGTAAAATATGAAAATATCACATACCTTTTCACTCTCGTAGAAGATTCTGTTTTGCTCTTTGCCAAAAGTTCCTCCAGATTTTGCTTTTCTCGTAACGAAAACTTACCTTTTTGTTCCTGGTTTTATCTTGAAATTGCAAAACATTGTAACGAAAATGTAGTGGATAATTTCTTTAACATCCGGCAGATGCAAATTTGTATTTATATCTACAAGAACACTAACAAACTGCTCATCGAAATCGAACTGGCGGAAAAGTTTTATAAGGTGGTAGTACTAATTTTACTAGTCAAGAGGTATTCAGGGTACGAACCGAATACCCAGTAATTTTCACTTCATTTGTTCCTCTTACTGTTTTACCCAACTTTTAAACATTGAATGACACAGATAGAAAGTTTAGGAAGGTGCGAGAATTTTAAAATTTAATTTTAAATGTATTAATTTTTCTATGATGAATTTATATTGCAAAAAGTGAAATTACTAACTAAAAACATTTTTGTTATTCAATAAGCGAACTTATTTAACTTACCCGAGATAATTATATCCTTATTGATGTTGTTTTTACATGGTTTTACATTTCGAACCTTTTATAAATAAAAATTTTATGTGTTTGACCTTAAATGTTGTTTTTAACATACAAAGTCGATAATAATTGGTGTACCAGGGATCTCATGCACATTATATCACTTAAACTAAACACTATAAATATGAATATCGGAGTAGAGGACATACAAGCAACATTCTCCTCCAGCATCTCCAGTCACATTAAAGATTAAAGGGGTTAGCTATCCATTCGTAATTTTTTGAATGTCAGAGCGGCCTCTACGCTGTAGCAGTCAGAAATTCCATTTTGCATTTGAGAGGGCATACTTGTGATTAAAAATTAATGGATATAGATGACAGTAGGATGTTTAAAATTTAATTTTACTAATTTAATTAAAGTTTTATATTAATCTTTTTTATACTGGGTCGTGTGCTACCTTGTAGCATTGCACCACATATCCTGCGACACGTCCATATGGATAGCCTTACCTCGTGAGTTATCTTTTCGAAATGCGGATTCCAGGTCTAGTGTCTTATCGAACAAGACGCCCAGATATTTTACATTTTCTACAAGCGCCAGCTTTACACCTTGAATAGTGGGTAGAAGCGTATTACAATTGAAGATACGAGTGGATGAAGGTGCTATGTCGCATTTTAAAAACTCTGTCTTTTTTGCATGAATCAAGGTGTTTTGTACCCATTTTTCACATAGCACCATCGAAAATTCCAGAAAGAACACTCGAGTCTTGTGAATGTATGAAGGGGTTATGTTACAATACTTTTGAGAAAAATTACATAAAAAAACTTAATTTCTGAAAAAGTTTGATTTTGTAACATAACACCTTCATCCATTCTTCAATTGTTCACTAAAAATATTTTTTTCAAGTCAATCATGCTCCAAAAATTTTTTTTTTGATAGAATGGGTTGCATTTAGGAACAAACTCTTGACAATGATTCTTTTGACAACTGAGCTAGATATTCGACGTTATCAGTGTACATATTCTGTTCTAATGTAGCAATTGTAGTTGTTATTTCAATATCTTATTTTTATTGAAAATACAAGGTATAGTATTCAACTTGGGCATAATGGTTATTAATATTTGCATGGTAAAATTTACTAAATCATAATCATCATTGTTTAATACACTATTTATTAATCAGTCATTGTTTATAAATATTTACTTATAATGAAATACCTCTCGGCACAACATTAATTATCCCAAATAGATAATATTGCCATTCAAACCATATACCCATTATCATTACTCTAGAAAGTGCATTCACGAACACATTCGAAATGCTAACTGTTTGGTAATTAAAACCAAAAAGGTACAGATAATTTAAATATCAGTATCAAAGTCATTTACGCTCATCTACATAACGAATAATTTAGTCAATTAGCGTCCGTGTGTTAAGAATTACCACCACTGCTTTTTAGAAGTGGAAGTTGTTTTGTTTGGTATACAACCTGTAACCTCTTTTTTTATTCATTTCTTCCCCGTGTTAGATGCGCTGTTTGTAGATTAAAATTTATTTAAATGTATGTATTTTAAAGGATGTATAATTTAATGGAATGGAATTGCTAGAAGCAGTAATTAGGTACTTTAAGTAGTATACGTTTTTCTTCTTGTTTGTTACAGGTAACTTTGATGTTCCTCTACTCGGTTCGCGGTGGTGAGTGGATGCTTTTTGTAAGTAGTCGCTAATGCTGTTGTTGGCCGTAGAACATGATAGGACTAATATGTAGGTAGCTTGGATTAAAAGCATTTCTTTTAGTGGCGGTCATAAAGCAATAGGTTGAATTGCTGTAGTTGTTCAAGCTACCTACTTGTTAAGCTGATATATATATACATATAGTTTTCTTACTACTTTTATATGTTTTGAGCAATTCTATTTTCATATTGTAATACAGTTACAATCACCAGATAAGTTAGAACATACAATAGATTAATATTGAAAGCTATATCGGAGATTAACATTAGTACAGGTAGGACGTTTCTTATTCTAATCTTTGGAACACCATGCAATTTGTAGTGCACCATCCTTTAATGGCAAGAATTTTTTTTGAAACCTTTTTTAAATTAATACATAATTTTTGTAATGTTGTGCATACATATTTCGAGTACATAGTAATCCTTCATAAACTAAAACAAACTGTTATGTGAGTGATAATATAAATAAAAATACGTAATAGTAAAGTCATCATTTTGTTATTGAGTAACTGAAAACTACCAGATTTATAATAATTTTCAATAACACATTCATATGGTTTGTATGCTCATCACACACAATATAAGTTAAACATAATCTTATGATTTCTTTAAAATCGTATCTTTCACGCCATATGCAAAGGTGTTTCACCATCAGGGAATTTTTACCTATAACTTTTAAACAGTGACAGATAGGGGAAATAGTTTTTATAAATTATTGTAAGATTACCATTCTTCTATAACGTAAAATTATTCGGACTTGTACAGAGTGTCTCGCAACCTCGATACTGCCTCCAACCTTCTTATTGTAAATATAATATCCCCAATATTATTGCATTTTTAAAAGCGTCAGTAAATTTAGAAAGAAGAGGTATAACATATGCACCTTAAGACTAAACTCGTTAATTTCTGAGCAGCCAGATAACATGTAAGCTTACGACAACCTTTTCACTTGCTCGACTTTGAATTGTCAACGATAAGCTTGACAATAAAATGTTATGACAACGTTATTGTTGTATCATTTACGACAACAAGCGTAACAGTATGAGCATTGAGATAAGGTTGCCGTAGCATTTACGGCAACAAGATTTACGGACCCTCCTTAATGAAAACGTTCTGACAAGGTTATTGCATCATTTGCGGTGACCTCGTGTATTTCCGGAGTGAATCGTTCATAGAGTATTGATTTTTTTTAGTTTAACCGCCATCCCTCTATTCTGTCATCGACTGTTATTGTTTGATTTTTTTTATTATGTCGTGTGGGTTTGTGTTGGGTTTGAGCTGTTTCCGTTTTAGTTTGAAACAATGAGTGCGCCTTCATATACCCAATTATTATTATTTTTTTTTAGTTTTCACAAGCTTTTATCAAGATTTGTACACGCTTTCTCTGAAGCTTGGTTAAACATTGTTATTCTAGCAGTGTCACATGCTTTTACAGACAAGCTTATGGCAACCTTGTCCTACGTCAACTAGAAACCTTGATAGAACCTTGCAATAAGCTTATACCCTTGTCAATGACAAGCTTACAGACAATCTTTTTCGCTTGTCGCGACCACCTTAAACAAAGCTTGTCAAAACCTGAAATTGAGAAAAGCGGTTGTAATTTAATTACCATTTAGAATAAGGATACAAAACTTTGAAATATCTTAGTACAGTTCTACTTACACGTGCAGGTATGTTTATAGTTGTACTTTAATGTACCATAGGCGTTTCTCACTAAAGTGCAAACTCAGCCAACTTCAAATGGGTGTACATATATAACTTTTTCTTTAATAGAATAGTCTGCATACGTTTACATCATTGAATTCCTATCAATAAGTGCTTTGATTTTTGTTAAGCATACCACGTACCTTATCTCTTGTAGTTTTCGAGTTTTTATAGTTTCTATGAATTTTTCATTCTTGCAGTCATATTTGTAATTTTAGTAGGCGACTATTCTAAGAAGGTCAGAAATTGAATATTTAATATAGAAATACTATTACTTGCTAAAGGAAATACAAAATATCTCGCTCTCGAAAATTTTAAAAAATAATTACAATACGAGTTTTCGATATAACCGCCATTTTCTCTAACGCATATTTGTAATTTACTACCAAAAGATTTCAACAAAATTTCTTTACGGGCACTGGTAAACGCGTGCCCAATCCTAACCTTCATACCGCCTAGAGTTGTTGCATTCTAAGATTTGTTGGAAAGGCGCCTTGAGCAAGGGACAGATTGACCAAATGAACCAAAGAATACTTAATAATTTAAGCTACATACTTAATAATACCAACGAGGGCATTTCATCAATACTAACTGGCATTTTAATGTCAGAGATTTTATTGGCATGCGTTCCAAAGAGAGATCACATACTATTATTTACTAAAAGAAATACGAAATATCTCGTTGTCGTGAATAATTATAAAAGCTCGTGAGCTATATAAATTGACTACTTAGTAAATCTTCTCATATGTTTAAGTTTAATATTCCAAAACTCTCGTTTATCAGCAACGTTATATGTACTTGTATTGTAATGGGGCTTTCTTTCGTTTAAACTTTAATAAATAATAAAAAGAAAGGAAAAGCGAGACTGATTTGATTAAAAAAAACTACTTACGTTACATGTCTTATTATTTTTTTTTTGTTTGTCTTCTCAGGGCGATTCAGGTTTTTTATGTGTTTATATTGTGATTATGCTTATAAAAGTTTAATTTATTGATTACCAGTACAGAATGTAACAGATGACTTAAAACTAAAGCTAAAAAATACCCCACCGACTTTTTTTTGTTATCTATTATCAACTTTACAAAAAATAAAAATTATTCGAGCGTTTTGTTTCTTTTTGTTTGTTTATGGTAGCTACCTGGTTTAACGCGATGCGCGATGAAATATTGTCACTTAACTGGTGCTGATCTTCTTTTCTAAGCTCTTCAGTTCCAGCTCGGTCTCCCGTCTTCTTTTCGTAGTCCTACAAAGCTGCTGGGCAGTCCAATCAGTCCCCTTTGTTCGGCCAAAATATTTTACGGTGAAATTTCACTATGCACTATAATACTCAATTTTTCCTTAATTAGGGTATTATTTAACCTCTTACAAGGAGCGACCAAAACGTCGCGCATCTCGCACTTTTACCGCCTATCTGCCTTCCTTTTGACTATCGAAGTAAACAACCTTTTGCACGTGTGCAACCATGATTTCACCTCAACGACTGTTCGGGGTCCTCTCTCTCTCTTTAACCGCACTCACTACTGTTTGTATATCGCTGGCACACTTATTACATCGCTCGCCCGAAAGAAATAAATACATACAATAATAAATGAAATATATATCGCTCTTACAATAACAGTGTTTAGTTTCGGTCGAACACATATACCTAGTGACCAAACTAGCGCAAGTAGTTTTTCTATTAAATGTAAAAGAAGGTCCCATTACAGTGTTTGGTACTGAATTACAAATTGCAATATCTGTAAATTACAATAATAAATAACTACTGTAAAAGAGCAGGAAGTATTAGAGATGCCTTCAAATTTAATTTAAATCTAATTTTCTTTCTTTGGGACTACCATAAGTTTTATTAGGTGTTTCAACTCTTAGTTCCCGAATATTGTGCAAGAAACTGCCTACTGTATTAAAAACTTCTGCAATTTTTAAAGATAAATGTAGAGATCGGTAAATACACCGTAAATAAACACTGTTGCAAAGAAGATTGTAAGAGGATAAGATGAAGTTATCAAAACAACAACGGATCCATACCAATAATATAGGTTTCTACACTTGAACTGAATCGTTATTATTTTGCGGTAACTACAGATGGCGCGCACAGTCAAGCTTCTATTCCTTCTGTTGTTATGAATTTCTCCTGAAACTAACTTTCTTTGAAGAAGTATAATATGTTAGATATGTCGATCCCATAATAACACACAATTCAAAGGCAATAAATATGTTATTATTTATTGATACCGAGTACCCCGAAACGTAGGAAACCTTCTATTTAGGTATGTACATATTTACTTTTTCGAAAAACGCAGTCAGTCACGACAGAAAAAAAAAAGAGAAGCGCCTACTGAAATTTTCAAATACTACGCCTTTGTCCGCCTGCCACGGCACAAAGCGTCCGTATCGAAAATAATAAAATAGGTCGGTAGAAATTGAATTCGACCAGTCCATTTCGGAGAACAATGAAGATCATTTATTAATTCCAAACATAACTCATCAGCATTCACGATTTTTCGACGGGCCGACCAGAGAAAGGACGGGCGAGCGCGCAGGAGGGAGAGATTCGGGAACACGGAAAAAAAAAGTACGTTATCGGTGACACATTATTTCTGCAATTTATATTCGTGTCAGAATTTCGCATTCTTGAATACGCGCATATAAAATATATATACGGAACAATTGAATTGTCCTTTTTTTCGAACGGGACGGCGCGACGTGGCGTAGAGACAATACGTTTTGGTCTCGTACGTTATATATATTTGCACGCGTATGGCGCCCGTATTCAAATGTCTATGGCAGGCCTATTGGCTTAAACATAACTGCCGTCCATTGTCAATGACATAGCTTTCTCCATAGTACCTAATCATGGGTGTATTTTTCGCTCCAATTTGAACATTTTTTTGATAGTGTACTTTTAGAAGATGTAGGATCTTCCATTTAAAATTTGTTACTTATTGGTTCGGGCTAAAATTAAAGCAAATAGTGCGAGATTTCAAGAACGATGGCTCTTAATGCATTGCATATTTAATCGATTATTTTTTGATTCCACAAACACTAGTTGTTGAAATGACCAAAGTGTTCATTGAACAATACATCAGCTTTATCCTTTTGACTAACAATATTTATAATGTCAAAAACTATGGTGTTTCTTGCAATGTAAATTGTTAATCCATCATCAAATCTAATTTACTTAATTACTGTAGTCAACACTACTCATAATATTAATTCGTTGTTTCTTACAATGTATTATTTATCGGAAATTCTATAAATGCAGTTGTTACTTTAATACCCCATAAGTGTAATTGAAATAACAGTAAATTTAAAAAAAAAATGTATTTTATTTTGAAAATGAGACAAAAATACGAGTACATATACATCTTCAACTTTTATACTACATTGAACTCTAAAAAAAAACTAATAAAATATGTATATCTATTAAACCCATGGGTAATGCGGTCTATTTAATAAAAACTACTTTATGTCATCTCAATATTTCGTCATTTATTTAATGACTTCGTCAGGGCAATAGTAATGAAAAATATAAAAATGATACTTACACATTTAAATATAATAATAAAATTACAAGTTTTTGGAATTTGAAATTTTTAAGAAGTCAGAAAAACATTTTTGTCAATAAAGTAAAATATGGTTAAGTTGATTTGTGTCCGCTTTAAAATTAATTGAATTTTGATTACTGTTAATATAAACCATTTCTAGAAATAACCACTTTTTGTAATTATTTTCAACATCAAGAATTTTAGTATAAAAATTTTAAATAACTTATATTTAAATTACCCTTAAGAAATTTTGTGTCGCTAATTTGTGTAATTCTGTTTTTCATCGCGATCACAGTATTATATTTCTGATTTATAGGATGATTCGAATAAAAGTTAATGAATCTACCAGAAGATGCAGGTTTTTGATACCAATCTAATATGATAATGTTATTTTCTGATTTTATACCTTTGATATTGTAAGAATTCGATATTCCATTCTGTATAATACAAAGTATTTAAATTCATTTTATGTTGATGGTAAGTACTGCGGCATTTGCTGAAGCAGCGTCTACTTCACAGGAAATAATAGTCTATGTTTGTTTAAAGTTTCGCGTAGTTAAGATAATACGGTATTACTTTTATATTATATAATTTTTATCTGCTTCTTTGTTTATTGTATGTTATAAATGCTGACCAGCAAATCCCACGTTACTCTCCAGAAGGGCGTTTGAAGTTCAGAAAAATAACGTCTTCGATCATTCTTGCGCCCCCCTGTAAAGAGAAGCGGAACTAGTTATCGGTGCGAAATGGCGTCACAACCAAAGTTTATAAAAATTCTTTACATTGCTGTTTTAATTCAATTAATTCGTGGATTCCGATTTAGCTACAGTAAAGCACGCGATACCCCTTTCGTTGTCAGGCGTTTCCATATCTTAAAAACTTCCCTTCTTAAATTCTGCAATCAAAATAAGCTTAAAAATTTGAGAACATTAAGCAAAAGCTTTCCTCGAGAGATGTTTTGTTTTTGTGCTCTAACCGTTCGAAAAATTCCCCTTTTCTTTCTTTAAATTTTTGTGAGTGTTGTGTAAAGTTTTTGTGCCTTATAATTTGGATTACGGGAAGAATTAATTACCCACATCGGTTGGTAACATGTTCAAAATTTCTGCTTAAAACTAACCATTGCAAATACTTAAAAACCGTAACTCGTTCGCTCTCTCTCTCCCTTAAAAAAATAATTTTTGTAGTAAAAATTACTAGTGCTTATGTTAACCAACATTAAAATTCTAAAATATTCATCCAAATAGTTGTGTTTCATTTTGTCTTTTCACTTGTTATTTTATTTAATTTGTAGCTTGTTAGTTTAATTCTATTGTCTCAATTTATTCAATATATAATTGTAAAAAAAGTCACTCTATTATTTCGACATACCTAATTAAAAAAGAAGTTCAATTTGTACCCATAGTAAGTTTTGGAGAGGAAGTCATTTCGAAAATAGAAAGCCGACGAGGTGGGTAAGTCGACATTCTTTAGGCTAACTAACGGCCCTGCTTCGACTGACCGAGGAAAACACTGTTGGAGAGCATCTTTGGCTAAAACTTCTAAAACCAATCGCTACCGAACAAAAAGATTGCTTTCCAGCAGTGGCTAGTCGCTCCAAAGGGCAGGTGGGGATATCTGTGAGACGGTATTTGGCTTTAACTCGATTGAATTTGGGCTGGCCATCCCCAAAGGTTTCCAGATAAAAAACCCGTTACATTACAGTATCAAGAAAAGGTACATAACGATCATTTTCCAATTCAGCAGTGAATTATAAATGATTATTATATGAATTAAATATATTTAAAGTAATATCTACCTTATCATTAGGTATGGAACAAATAATGTCATCAACATATTTAAAAATAAATGGAATTTTGAATTTTTGATGAAAATAATATAACTTAAAAAATTGAATTGTAAGACCCAAGCAGAAAAGAGTAACAGAAGATTTTAACAAAATTCTACATTTATTTCTAATAGAAATACCATTCAAATATAAATATGAACAATAACGCCGCCCAGAAATCAAGAGAAGCGCCCAGCGCCAACGGTGGAAAGCCAAGGGCGCCCGACGGCGTCAAACCGGCAAGAACGCCAGACGGCGTCAAGTCAGCAAAAACGCCAGACGGCATCAAGCCGACAAAAACGCCAGACAGCGCTAAGACGGGAAGAATGCCAGATGCGTTATGTGGGCAAGGACACCAGACGACGCAACGTCAAGCTGACAAAAACGCCAGACAGCACCTAGCCGGCAAGAGTGGCAGATGGTGTTATGTCGGCAAGAAAGCTAGACGGCGTTAAGCCAACAAGGACATCGATGGGCGCTATAAGATACTTTTGGCATTGACGTTTTACGCTTTTAATTGGGGATACTCCCTTATAAATATGTGTAAAGATAGGCACTTATTGTTAGATACCGGCTTGTTGCTTTGTTTCTCTTACATGTTCACATAAAATATGGACTTTTTGTGTTGAATTCTTTGATTTAAAGTTATAAAAGAAAGTTTCTATGAAGCTCTGAAACACTGAGCTTTATGAAGAAAACCCCAGATTGAATAAATAAATTACCTTGAAACAAATATCTGCAGCTCTTAATATATTTCTGAAATTACACTCTCCGACAAACACGTAGACGCGGTAAAAATTTTAAGGGTTATAGAAAACTAACAAGATTAGAGAACTAAATTTTTATTCATAAAAGTAAAATAAAGTCAAAAATGCATTCTACAGTGATACATAAATTTAATAAAAAAATATTATTCAATGTTCTACACAATTTCTGCGATAAAAACTTAGACGCTCTTTTTTAAATAAATAAAAGAAAACAAATAATGATCACTAGTGTGTAGAGTTCTCGTTCTTAATTACTTCTAACAGTTATTAGTAATAGATTTTATTAAATTAACACATAATTGTTTGTGCAGAATTTTTTTAACGCATTGAATAATAATTTTTTATTTAATTTGTGTATCACTGTAGAACGTAGTGCTGTGTACTGATTGAATTAAATGAAAAAGCAAAATGAATTTTAAAATGAAAAAGAAAATAAAATTAGCTATCTCAACGGATAAGATTTTAAAGAACGCAAAAGAACTATTAACCTCAGAGTTACCCTCGCAAATTAAAACTTGAATCTTACCACGAAAAGTAAATTGTAAGTGAACGAAAACAGACTTTCTTAATTACCCGAAAAATTGAAAAGGTTTAAAATAAAATAAAAGAACAGAACTTTTGACCCAATGACGCTAATTAACAATCAATTTATTTCACAAAATGGGTTAAATTACAGATGTGCAGAAAAAAACCTTGAACTGAAGGTTCTGGCCTAAAATAAAAACTGCACTTGACTCAAAATTAAAATAGGACAATGCTATTTCCTATGCAAAGCAAAAGTTTAGTTTGTTGAGGAAGAGTATCCAAAATACACAACCTTTGAATTTCTATCCATGTGGTTTCACAAATTAAAATCAAAGCGTGGACAAATGCAAGAAATTTACAAAAATGAAAAAGCTAAGAAAAAGAAGAAAGCTTCTACTCACCCAAATGAGGTGATTGAAAAATAAAAATGAAACGGCAAAATTGAATAACAGAAAATTAACTCTTTAAAATAAACGAGAGCAAATTTTCCTAAACAAAAAAATTATAATTGATCTTATATCCACTACGTGTACACGTCAATAGTCGAACAAGGAAGTCCTTAACAAAATTCTACAATTGTTTTTCTAACAAAAATCCCTCTCTGAAAATCGTACAACGCAGACGTATAACAATTCAACGACAATATTAAATAGAATACGCATTAAATAAGCACAAGCGAACAATAGGCAAATTTAGTGACTGGAATAATAAAAAAAATCTTAACACTACATAATAAAATCATACAATAAACTCTTAAACTAAAATTAATCAAAACAAAATAAAATTGTGAAAATTCTCGGTAAATTGAAAATCAGCTGATCGGAGAAATCAAAAACAACCAAAATATGCAACTTAAAATACATACAGCGGAAATGGGTTGTCTAACTACAGCAGCAATTTGAGTTTATTTTACTTCTATGAATATAAATTTACTTAGACATCTTTCTAGTTTTGTAAAGAAATTCTATAACCCCTTAAAATTCTTAAAATTTTTACCGCGTCTAAATTTTTGTCAGGGAGTGTATATCGGATGTCATCGAAGTCTACCCCAATATCCTTAATATTCAGATTATATTCCCCTACACAATATACAAATGGTTAAGTGGACAACTTAGCACCATTGATGTGGCAAAGGTGGTGTTTCACTTATTGAAGGGACTTGCCAATGAACATAAATGCTTCTTGTGAATCCCTAATTGTACAATTCATGCTAATTTGTTGATTTCCCTCCTTTGTTACAAATAATTTCGTTGGAACAAGGTAACCATGTGGTGCCTGTTGCGATATATGCTGATCGCTGTGCGATATGGTAGATATGATTATTTTTGTGGACTGTAGCTTGCACTCCGCAGTAGTTATTTGAAACTCGAAGGACCTTCGTATGATAACTTTGTATATTTAATATAAAATAAAACTTAAATATTATCAACAAAAATTCACTAAAACTATTGGTGATTCGAAAGGCTCAACTATTGTGTATGTTGTGCAATCTGTGAGCACCGCAGCTGAATGCTGTTGATGATGAGAGGTACTGGCTGCACTCTCTCTGACGGTACTGATGTGTTTCAATGTTTGCTGGATAATGATACCAAAAGTGATGCTTCAGGTAATGTAAAAATAATGAAATCCTAGAAATGGGAATTGCAATTGCCTTAAATTCTAACTAATATTAAATTGAGAGTTTTTAGGATTTCCCAGAGATTATACCTAGACCTAATAATCAAAGAGTATTAATATTACACACAAAGAATAAGTAATAAACAGGAACAGTAGATGGTTCCAAGATTAAGGTATATAAATTTACATAAATGTGGAAAATCCTTAAATTAAGTATTAGAAACTAAGAACTGATGTGTATAATCTTTAAATTAAGATTTACAGGAAAGTACAGGCGCTTACTAATCAACAAGCGCTGTTAAACGAATTATGATAGTGATAGATTAATACAAGAATACGGAAATGTATAAAGCCTTAATTAAAAATGTAGAATATAAATAATATATAAATGCTCTTAAGAGCTATTTTAAAGCTATTAAAATTTATGAATATGAATATGTTCAATAAAATGCAAAATAATATAAACAGATTTAGTGATTTGTGATTTTCAATTGTTACTTAATTCTAAATAATTAAAATTGCTCCTTTCTGAGTATTATTTTTAATACGGGAATTCCAAACAAAATTGAAATTTTATCTACTTATTATAAAGTTCAAAAATGAACGTACAACGAAGCATGTTCACCAAAATTATAACGTTGCTTCCATCTAAAAATACATATTATAGTTATTTACGGGAATAAATAGATATATTAAGGTAAAAAATAGTTCAAATTTGAATTTTGGGTTCGCTATTCTTTAATAGTGTTTCTTGATTGTGTACGTTTACGATATTATTTTCTAGTTCTAATAAATAAAGCTAATTCTAGGTAATTGAATTTCAGTGTTATTAAAATTATGATCAGTAGCAAGATTTTTTAATACGTCATTAATATGTTTACGATTTACGTGTTTTTTTTGTATAGCTAGCCAAGAAACCCTTTCTGGATCTTTCCCCACATATTGTGGCTCTTAGTCCATCATCAGTTTTAGGGCCGTCAGTATATTAACCAAGTTTTTCTTATCTGGTATTATAACCTAATACTCCCCATCTAGGTTATATTTCTAGGCAAACAGAACAAACAGCATTCATTCATTTTCACATTGACTTTGATTTAAGAAACTTATTGTAGCAATTATCTTGTAATTTTATAAAAATGAACATTGCATTAAATAGGGAAATCATGTTTGATAATTTGGATGCCCATTTCAAATTGCTTTTATAAAACATGTATAGTATGCAGAGTAATTTCTCATTACATCTTTCATTAGTTCTTTGCCCCATCACGTGACCGGCTTGTTGTAGTTTCACATTCTGGATGTCTGCGTTTTTTTTTTTTGGCATTTCGAAATAATTAGACCAACACCAACTGATGATTTTATATATACAATTCTTGTTTATACATCACATTCCAAATGGCGAGCATATAATTGGTGATATATTGTGTGTGAAGTACAGACATTTTTAACAAATCTACGAATAAATTCGCTTTTCAAAGGTTTAATACGGTGCCTTCTGAAATTTTCAATATTTCTGTGAAAGCATGAAACTAAAAAGCCCAATCAGGTGGAAAATGTATTTTTTAATGACGAAAGTGTTGAGGTGAATTGATATTTGATGTCAGTAACCGTTTAAATAAAGTTCCAATGTGTGGTTACAATTAACTGATTAACGCTGTATGTGTATTAAATACATTATGCGACGTTGTGTTTTTTTGTATGCATATTTATTTCAGGTTATTGTAAAATAAATTTAGTATACATTCTCCTGCAGTATATTCGTTACATAGTACTTACTTCCTTTTGAAAGTATATTTATACGGCAAATTGTATCGAAATATATATGTTTCAATTACCATTCATAGGCATAGCAAAAAATTGTATACAAATTAAATTAAATTATAGGTAATTTACGGATAAGGTACCACGTAATTACATTATCATGTATTTTCTAAAAATTATAAGCTTCATGTTTCTGTGATTTAAAACCTTCTCAAAAATTTTATTTATTTTCTTTCATTAAAATTCATAATTTTCTCCATGTATAATCAGCAAATTATAGAGGCGAGATAGAAGCATCATTCCAAGACAAATTAACGTTGTAATTTTAACTAATTTCCTGCAGATAGAAAGTACACAACTGTGAGAAAAGAATTTTCAAAACACACCCACCAGAAAACATATTTAGACGAACCGCACGAACGAAAAGCCTTAATTAGTACGTTAAACTTTCAATTTGCCATCGGCTGAAATTAGTGTCCGATAGGAAAGTTTTTAACGTCGCTAGTGATTAAGGAAAAATGCTGGCGCTAATTGCGTATTATATCTGCGGGCTTTTCAAAATCGCCTTGCGTAATCCTATGCGGAATATTTGTTGCGTGATGTAGTTTTTTTTTATACGCGCATGGGGTCAAATGCGACCTTATTGCACTCTACGGCATCATTGTACAACTTTGTAGTTTACGGTGTCTACATAGTCAACTGGCTTTGGTTCTTATGTATAGTGTATATGTGTATATGTAGTAGATGTACAGCCAGTTGCTTAAGTAATGTCGTACCCTGTGCAGTCGATATCAAATTTTTTTCCTTCTGTGAGTGGCTTATATGTGGTCACTTCGACAGATATCGAGACTCTCAAGAGTTCCGTTCTTAAAATAACAAGCATCAAACCCAGATAAATTTGTTACCTTTTAAACCGATACTTTCCTGTAGTACTTGGATCAGCAGTTTGTAATTTTACACGTAAGTGAAGTAAAGGTTACAACACGTATATAGTTTACGATACGATTTGAAGTTGAAATAATGGATTAGGTAATTCGGAAGTTCTATTAAATGCATCTGTAGTGATGGATATACAAAGAGTTTCTTCTAGCGCAGTTCAACCTTGTTTGTAATCTTAATTTCTGCTCTCTGTTGGAAAGGATTCCTTAAACAAAAGCATTTTTTTATTTAAGCATATTTGTTAGTTTCAAAACTATATCGTTTACACTAGAAACCGTTATTTCAAATGATAACTTTTTTTGCCTTAAAAATATTTACTGTATGTTATCGAAAAATATCATTTTTTTAACAAAATTGAGTGAATGGAACCTTTTCATCAGTGAATGAGCTAGAGACAGTTGCAAAAAAAATTATGATGCGAGTGAATGAGGTGGATGTATGTCGTACGATATTTTTATACAAGTGGCTTAAAAATAAAGGTTCACCTGACAATCTCCTCACTATAATCACAGATTACTAATATTGAAAATGATGTCGTATTTTTACGACGTACGTTACATATTTTCAATACTAATATATTAAGTTTACTTGATGTGCATGCTCCTTATAAAAGTGTGTGTTTTCGGAGATCCAAGCCACGTGGCTCACTGATAACATAAGATTTATGATGTCCTCTAGGGACGGCTTTGGAGGGAGGCGAAGGCTGAAAAAATCTCAAGTTCTTTTATTATTATAAGCAATTACGTAACTTCACTACATCTGCTATTAGACCTGAGAAGCGTGCATACCTGCGCTTTTTTCTTTCTGAGTCTCATGATGCTAAACTCCCATGGAACAATTTAAAGTTACTGAATATATATCATGGAAATGTTCGTGCTAATATACCAACTCACTTATCAAATGTTGATGAGATTAATGATCATTTTGCCGCTGTTATGTTTCGCTTCGCTGCCGATGCAGTGCATTTACAGTGGTAATGTCCTTGTTGATACTCAGTTCTCTTTTACACTAGTATCAGTTAATGAAATTAAATCATTATTATTTTCCAATAAGTCACAATCCGCTGGATCTGATGGCATCCCCCTTAAGATGTTCATGTTATGTGGCCCTTTCTTATTACCAATTATTACTCATCTCATTAATACATGACTTTTGGAGAATGGTTTTCCTGGTCGTTGGAAGGACAGTATCATTATATCTTTAACAAAAACCAGTTCCCTATCAAATTTTAGTGATTTGCGACCCATTTTCATTTTACTCCTGTTATCTAAAATTTTAGAAAAAATAATTGACCGTCAAGTACGCACGTTTTTGGAAAATAATGATATTTTACCTGGCCGACAATCGGGATTTCGTTTGAGTTATAGTTGTGCTTCTGCTATGGCCCATGTAACTGACAACATATTCGGGGCCACTGACAGTGGTAAGGTTACGGTATTAATCTTATTGGATTACAGTTAACCGTTTGATACTCTCAACCATATGCTATTATTATCTATCTTGCACTACGTCGGTTTCACTCACGAAACGGTAAACTTTTTTAAATGCTTCATATCCGGACGCTGTCAGAGAGTACGTTTAAATAACCAGTTTTTAGAGTCTCGATCCATAATATCTACAGCGAGGAGTGTCATCTAAACATCTATCATCTAAATATAAAATTACTGGTTACAGTGTACAGCAGTCTAAAACAATTAAAACTGATACACACCGGTTATATTTAAATGACACTCTTCTCTGTAGTTTATTTTTTTTATTTTTAAGCAGTGACAACATTTTAATTTGCTTTTATATTACTTTAGAGCGTGAAGATGACCAATTTTGATCGAAACATGTAGCTATTATAGACACCATTTGATTGTATTTGAATTAATATATTGTTGCTATTTTGCTACCATGTAAGTCTCGCGGTAAACGAGAGAGCTTCTACCTTTCTGATTCTTTGCTCAAGTTATATACTATTTTTTTAGAGCTCCGTAATACCTTAAGCGTGTTATCAGACGTAATGAAGATTTTTTCGTCAGAAAATACAACACTCTTCCAATTATGATTCAACCCATAGTTAGTATGGAAACCTTTTATAACAATTTACCCACTGTCATTTGAGCTTGCAGCGATTGTGTCTCTTTTGAAGTATGTGTTATTCTAGGATAAAGTTACCCAGTTTAAAATGCGTTTATATGTATGTGTATATGTAATAAGCAAAGTGGTAATTAAAAAATTTAAAAAAATGCTCGGGAAATAGGCCACTTCCATAAGGAAGAAAGCTTGATATCGCTTCTGTACGACATTAATTTTAAGACTTGCTGTACCTGATTTTACGTTTCGGAACAAGTTTCGTTCTGTTCTTGACCCTTGCACGGCTCACATTGTACGCCGCATAAATATAACTGATTGTGAGTTCCGTAACTAACTACTGTACGAAATATTCCAGATTCTTTGTTCTTGCATTCCCGCCACAGTTGCACATGCAGGTTCTTTTACGCAACGTATCGTCAAGAGATGCGAAATAAAATCAGCGACCGGCCTCGTCTGGAATAAATTTATATTCGCGTTCACGTCCGCATATTTAAAAAATGCTTTCACTGCAATTACATTTATTGTAACCATGGATCACCGGTCGCGAATTTTAATTGAACTCATTTGCGTCATTGGAAGCCGGCTACAACATTCAAAAGAGTCATTATTTCACGCACGTATTTCCATTATTTTAAAATATTAGCGATCGTATGTAATTTTTATTTATATGTAGAAAATATATTTTATTATTCTCCTATCTCTGCCACTGGGTACGCGATTCCAGTATCAGTTGTAAATGATTTGTACTCTTTTAATTAATTATAACTACGGCGTGAGCATATTTTAAATTCATAATTAAAGAGAATTAAATTTGTCAAATTGAAAAAAAACTTACTGCGCGCGAAATTTTGACGAATAAACAGGACGAATGCGAGTGTTTTGTTCGATTCGTTGCTAGTTTTTTAATTATTCCCGTTG